>CM019228.1:14091452-14102486 GCA_009741485.1 Malurus cyaneus samueli | reverse complement strand
CGGCCAGGGGGGTGAGGAGGGGGTGGCACTCACAGTGGCGGCTTTCCGACCCTTGTCGATGGCGTCGGCGGTCACGTAGGCGGTGGCCACGCCGTAGCTGGCCCACACCACCGGCACTGGCACCAGCGGGCGGAAGGACTCGCCCACCTCGTTGGCGTAACCTGGAGGGACGGCAGGGTCAGGCACCGGCTGTGTCACCCTCCCAGGCTGTCACAGTGTCACTGGATGATCCTGCATGGGGGATGTTCAGAGCACCCAGGTGTTTTTGGACCCACTTGGGCTGGGGGTGACCGGAGCCAGTACTGGTGTCTGTGACTGGTGCAGAGTGCTAGTGACTGTGCCCACTTCTGGTATTGGTGTCTATGACCAGCGCCCCTAAGTGGTCCTGGTACCCCGTGCAGGTGCTGGTGGATGGTGCCACCACCCAGAACAAGTGCTGGTGACAGTGACAGGTCCCTGATGCTGATGTGCAGTGCCCGTGCTCAGTGCTGTGTGGTGCTGATACCTGGTACCAGTGCCCTGTATCAGTGCCCGGTGCAGTGCCCAGTGATCCATGCAGTGCCCAGTATCACAGACGCAGTGTGCGGTGGTACCAGTGATGGGTGTCAGTGCCCAGGGCAGTGCAGTGCCTGGTGTGTGGTGTTGGTGCCCCAGTACCCGACGCAGTGCCTGGTGTCAGTGCCCGGTACCCAGGGTGGTGCCTGACGTCAGTACCCTGTACCAGTGTCCAGTGCTGTGCCCAGCGCCTGACATTGCTGCCCAGTTCCTGGGGTCAGTACCCGTTGTCCATGCCCAGTTCCCGGTGCCGGTTCCCTGTGATGGGGGCCATGCCCGGTATCACTGTCCCCTGTTTGTGCTGCCGGTCCCCGATGATAGTGCCCCGTACCCAATGTCAGTGCCCGCTGTTCGTGCTACCGGTATTTGATGTCAGTGCCCAATGTCAATGCCCAGTTCCCGGTGCCTGTACCCAGTGTTAGTGCCCGTTTCCCGGCAGCCGGTGTCAGCGCTCTGCACCCAATGCCAGAGCCCGCTTCCCGGTGTCAGCGCTCAATGTCAGTGCTCGGTTCCCGGGGTCAGGGCCCGGTTCCCGGGGTCAGTGCCGGTTCCCGGAGTTAATGCTCATGTCGTCGGTGCCCGGTGCCGGTCCCGGTGCTCACCCAGGTATCGGACCCAACGGTTTCGGTTCGGGTTGCTCATTTTTGGCCTCCCTCCTGTCCCCCCCCCCTTTTTTTTTTTTTTTTTTTTTTTTTTTTTTTTTTTTTTTTTTTTTTCTCCCTCCTCACCTTCTGCTGACCTCCACGTCCCCCCAGGTCCATGCACAGGACCCCATGCAGGTGGGGGTGGCCGTGGTGGACACCTTCGTGTGGCAGAGCTTGGCCTCGGTGGCCATCCCCGGCTTCACCATCAACCGGCTCTGCGCTGCCTCGCTGGCCCTGCTGGGGTCCCTGACCCGCTGGCCCCTGTCCGTGCGCCGCTGGACCACCACTGCCCTGGGGCTGGCTGCCATCCCCCTCATCATCACCCCCATCGACAGGTAATGGGAACAGGGGACACCCCTGGGGCGGGGGGACAGGCGGGTGCCACCACCCCATCCCCACATCCCAGAGGGACGGAGCACGTTTGTTTCCTCCTTGGAGACTGGTCCCAGTATGGGCTTGGGAGCACAGGGTGCTGATGGGATGTGTCCACTCCAGAGGGGCTTTGCTGGGGTCCAACCAGGACATGTCCCTGCCAGGGTGGGGATTATCCGGAGCTGAGCCAGGATTAGCACGGTGAGGCTGTGCTAAGCCTGGTTTTGGTGGCACTGCTGTCTCAGGGATATTAAGGACAACCCCACCCATCCCACATCACATCCAATGCCCCAGAGACCCACCCCCCCGGACCCTGCTGATGCTCTCTCTCCTGCATCCACAGGACTGTGGATTTCCTGATGGATTCCAGCCTCCGCAAGCTTTACGGGAAACCCGGAGAGCCCCCGACATCCCACTGAACACTGCCCCGCGCACTCTGGGGAAACTGAGGCATGCTGCTGTGACCCACCTACTGTGACCCCGCACTCTGGTGATCTCCAGAGTGGCCACCCTGGCCCACACTGGTCCTAATAAACCATTTCAAACATGACCCCCGATGGGTGATGCTGAGGTGCCACCACAGCCAGGCCATGTCCTCTCCTAGGTGACACGTGGGTTGGGTGGGTCCCAATCTCTCGGGGGTTCTCCATACCCTAGGATAAGGGGTCTCTACCTGTCCAGAGCAGCCCTGCTGGCCCCACCCTGGAACGTCTCCACAGCCTCATGGGCCATCCTGGGGATTGTCCCCAAGGAGCTGCCACCATATCCGTGGTGTCCAGGGACCCAAAATGCCCCCAGCCAGGAGCCACCAGCACAGGCTGGGACAGTGCCACAACACCTGGAAGCCACATCCTCAGGTACCTGGAGGAACCAGAAGGAACCTGGAGGAGATGTGGCTCACCAGTGTAGTGGCACATCCCCATCTCTTGGTGGCATCCACACGCTACCACCGGAAGAAGCTTTAGCAAACACAAAACCACGTTTATTGGGAAGTGAGGGGTTCTGGTGCCACCTCACCCTGTTTCCCGCTCTCCCTGAGGGCCAGGGCCCCCACCACACTCTGCAGCTCAGCCTGGAAGGGACACGTCTGCCTCGGTGGCCGCTGTCCCCGCTGGGGTCTGCCCAGGTGCCGGGTGGTCAGGGCCAGCCCCAGCAGCGTCCCCAGCACGGTGATCACCACCACAGCACTGCCCACCAGGGCCAGCCCGGCCAGCAGGAACCTCTTCAGCATCTGGCACCGTCCTGGGGATGGCAAAAACATGCCTGGGGGTCAGAGGGGGCTTTGGCACAAGGGGTTGGGGGGTTTGAGGACATGGGAGAGGGTTGGGGTGTCCCTCACCTTCGTACCATGGCGCCTTCTCCTTCTGCACCAGCACAGGTCCAACTGTCTCCCGGTGCAATGTCCCCTCTCCTGGGAATGCTGTGGGAGGATATGTCCAGTTCAGCCCATCCCAGCTCCAGCAGCCCTCCCTAGAGCCTAGGACAACATGAGGCCACCCTGTCCCACCCCCAGTACCTGGCGTGTCTCCACGGGGGGCGTCACCAGGGGGACAGCCGGTGTCACAGCAGTGGCACAGGGCGCTCCATGAGGGGTCCTCTGCGTTGTGCCAGCTGGGAGAGGAGAGGACAGAGCTGGGGGGTGGCTCTAGGGGTCCCCAGGCTCCACCCAAGACCCACATGGTGCCACCCCAGAGATGCCTCCAAGCACCTCCCCAAAACATCTGCACCATCAGGGAGCTGGGACCTGTGGTGATGCCACCAGCTGCCATCAAATAAGAGGTGGCACCCAGCCCCCAGGTGGGTCCCCACCCTAGAAGTGGGTTCTGCCCCCAGCACAGCCAAGGGGTGCTCATGTCCCAGGGCACCCAGTTTACCTGGCTGTGGTGTGGCTGTAGAAGCAGGAGCGGGTGGCACGTCCTTGTCCCCGCACCGTCAGCAGGCAATGCACATAGACCTGCTGAGACACCACATCCATCCCTGGGGATCCTGCTCACCTGCCACCCCACCTCATGGGGCTGAGGCCACCCCAGCAGGAGCAGAATGTCCCAGGAGGGACTCCCAGATGATTCCCCTCCCTGAGACCGCCATCCCACCAACCAAGGGCATCATCCCGACCTCACCTCCTCCTTGTTGGGCTCACCCTCCAGCGTCGGGGCCGGGATGGAGAGCTGGAGGACAGACCTTCCTCTCTGGTGCTGGACAGACACATTCCCCAGCTTCTCCCCATGCAGGCACCTGTGGCAGGAGAGTGGCACAGGGACATCTCAGGGCTGTCCCCAGCCTCTGGACATCCCAACAGGAGGTCCTGCAGAACCCCAGGGTGCCCGGAGAAGCCTCCACCTCCTGCCCCAGCAGCACTGACCCACGACTGTTCACCACCATGAAGACCCTCCTGGAGTGTCCTGGCTGCTCCAGGGTGGTCCCGTAGCACTGGTCCACGTGGATCTTCACGGACATGCTGGGACTGAAGTGGACACTGGCTTCCAGGTGGATCATGGAGCTGGGGCTGAGCACTGGCATCTTCTCCATGGTGCTGGAGTCCTCTGAGGAGGAGTGTGGGTTCAGTGTGACACCCCCTAGCCTGACCCACTAGGGACAGGGACACCAGACATATCCCAGCCCTCCACCAACCAATGTCTTGGACACCATCCCTGCAGTTCCCCCATTTCAAAGCCCACCCCCTGTCCTGGCTCTGCTCCCAGGCCTGCCCTCCCCGCTCTCCAGGGCTCCAGCAGCTTCGTGGATCCTCCTGTGAAGCTGAGAGGGACCATGTCACCCAGCAGGGGCAGAGCTGACCCCCAAACCCCATTGTGGTATCAGGTACAGGATTGGGAACATCTCAAAGCCCCACCATGTAAAACCCTACACCCTCCAGGAGCTCCTGCAGGGACCTTTCCTCATGGTCCTAGAGCTGGGGACAGCGAGGAGAAGGCACTGGCTGCTGCTGGTCAAGCCCAAGGATCATGGCTAGACCCATCCCGTGCTCTCAGAGTTGTTCCCCAGCACCCCCAGTGCACTCACCATCCAGGAGCCTCAAGGTGAAGTTCATGATGGGCTCCTCAGAGCTGGAATGAGCAGGAACCATCCCTGTTCCAATGCCTGAGGACACCACTGGAGCTGTCACCACATGACCAAAGGGCTCTGAGGGAGCTGGAGCCATGGTGGGCCCTGCAAGGGGAGGGCTGAGCCAGCAGCAGCGTGTCCCAGACACAGCAGGGACATCCAGGTGCTCAGGTGTCCCCACAACTCACTAAGGATGGGCAGCAGCAGCACAAAGGCAGGGCGAGTACCCAGAAGCACATCAGGGGCTCCTTTGTCCCCAGCCCCATCCCAGCAGGAATTCACCTGCACATCAGGAGCATTCCCAGCACCATGACCCTGACCAGGAGCTGCTCATGGAGTGGGACAGCACTGCCAACAGCCACAGATGCCACCAGGGCCTCTGATCCCTCCCACCCCAACAAGGTCCCACCAGCCTGCTGGCACCTGGGGGAGCTCCTGACAGCCCCAGCCCCCAGAGCTTGGGGTCATTTTAGGAAGGTTCCTCTCCCCCAGGACAGCCTGCACCAGCAGCTCCAGGTGACCACCAGGAACCAGCACTGGACAAAGCAAGGGGCACTCACTAACCTGGTGGGGGGAACTCAAGGGGGTCCCAGTCCCACTCACCTGCCACCCCCAGCACAGCCCCACACACCAGCACCAACCAGCACAGCTCCATCCCCAGGGTGCAACATCCCCACCCCCCCAGCTGTGGGGCTTTAAGGACATGGGGCTGGGTGTGAACGGGCCCCAGCTGGCACTGATGGGCATGGGGCCTTTGCTGGATCTCTGCAGCCACCAGCAGCTCCACACCTGGGGCTGGTCCCATCCCTCACACCTGCCCAGCCCCACCACAAGGCTCTGTGTCCATCTCCCAATTCCCATTCCATCCCATAGTCCCAGTGCCACCACTCAGACTGGTCCTGCAGGTGGTCCTGAGCATGATCCCATACCAGTTAGTCCTAGTCCTATCCTTGGTGCTGGTCCCACCATGTCATTGTCGTAGTCCTGGTCCTCAGCAAGGTCCAGATCCCACAAGGTCCCACCCCACCAGTTAGTCTGGTCCTGTGAATGGTGCTGGTCCCTCTATGTCCTTTTAGTCCTGCACATAATCCTGATCCAAGCAGTTTGCCCTGGTCCCAGTTGACTGCATAGTCTGGTCCCAGTTCACCATATGGTCTGGCTCCATCACTCAGCCTTGATCCCATGGATGTTCCTGGTCCTACCTGATGGTCCTGCACATGGTCCCAGCCTGCCACAGTTTGGACTCCACCACTGTCACAATCCCATGAATGATCCCGGTGTCACCATGGTCCCAGTCTCCAGTGGCCCTCCTTGTCCCATCATAGTCCTGCTTCCAGCTCGCCAGGACAGGAGGCCCACCTGGGAGCAGCAGTTTGATCATAGCCAGGACACAGGCCTGGTCAAGTGCTTGCTTCCCTTGAGTCCAGCCTGTCTCAGATGTCCCCAACCACCCCATCATTGCCCCAACACCCCACCACATCTCCTTGGAGTGGACTGAACTGGTGGCCTGGGCGCAGAGGGATGGGGAGTGTGGAGAAGTCCCAGTGCCAGTCCCATGGACAGCCCTGAAATGGGGTGCCCCCATCAGCAGTGGGTCAGCAGTGGGACGTGGTGGCACGAGTGGCTTGTGTTACCGGTGATGGCTGCCTACGGCTCTGGTGTCCCTGTGAAGCCAGCAGACCTTCCTGGGGGCACCTGCACCCCGTGGGAGTGTCCCCCAGCACCTGGCAGGGACACTAGGGACAGACCGAGGTGCCCTACTCCCATTGGGGGTCTCATTCAGCACTGCACATGGGGCTCCCCGCCCCCAGGACTGATGGGGACAACAGAGCCGGGACCCTGGGGGCTGCCAGGCCTCCTGCAGGAGGAGCAGGAATGTTCGTGTCATTGGCTGAGCATCCTGCTGTGGCTGTGTGGACATCCCCACCCCATCCATCTCATCCCGGGGAAGAAGGCGATGGCTGGAGAACAGCTGGACCATCCTTATATTAAAAACTGCCAAATACACAATTATATTACAAAAGTATATTGGTTTTTTTATTCCTTGTCCTTACAGAAGGAGCTTAACACGGGTGGGGGACAAGAGGGTCCCTTTGCTGCGGGGGAGGCTCAGCCACAGGTGCCACCTCTGTGCCCGGCCAGGGCCACTCTCAGCAGGACGCGGTGTCACCGGTGTCATCCAGCCCAGCTGGGACGCACGAGGTTTGTCCCCGAGGCAGGGTAGGGACTGGGGATGGCCCCTGCCCTCGGCATCCCTGCCCTGCCTGCGATGGCATCACGGGGACAGTCCCACCGCACCCAGTCCCATCTTCTCCCCAAGCCAGTTGTCACCAGACCCCGTTGGCCTTTTGGGATGTCCCCTGTGGGGACCAGGGCCACGGGCCCCTCTAACCGGGATATTGGGGGGCGGGGAGGGGGTGCCCTTTGCCCATGGGGACCTGTTCATAAATACCAGGGTTTTTGGGGTGGGCTTTCCAATCTCCAAATGGCTCTGGGTGGCCCCAGGTCACAGCCTGCCATGGAGCGATGGTTGTGCGCAGGCTGAGAATGTGCTGCACTCATCACACCCACAGGCTGGGGCGGTGCAGCAGGTTCTGACACTCCCACACCCCAAAACCAGGGCTCAGTGGGGTGATTTGAGGGGTCCCCGGAGTGTCGGGTTCCCTGTGGACAGCTCTGTCCACCCCGGGCAAAGGGGGACCCTCTGCCACTGCTGTCCCAGCACATCCCTGCCAGCACCCAGCAACCTGGTGATGGGTGTCCTGCTCCCGCTGTGATGAGGCCACATCCTTCACAGTCCTCCTCCAGCCTTTCCGTGGGGAAGAAAGAAGTGGATCCTGCAGGAAAACACCACCCCTGAGCCCCCAGTCCTTGATCCCGCTGATGGAGGCAGAGTCTCCGCTCTCCTGCCCAAGCTGGGGCTCTGCAGGAAGGTGATGGAAGGTCCCCGCGAAAGTTCCCAGGCTCCAGAGCCTCCAGCCAGTTCCAAACCAAGAGAACCATGAGAAAGAAAAACGAAAGCACCTGGTTCTTCCCCGGGGGAGCAGGCATCCACCAGCCCCTACCACTTGAGGAAGTCCCGCACGTAGCTCCACAGCTTGGTGATCCAGAGGTTGGCCCCCAGGTCGGTCAGGTACTGGATTTCAGGGGTCAGCATCTTGCGGCACAGCTTCCGGTGCTTCTTGCTGATCTTCTTCTTCAAGTTATACCCCAGAATGGTCTTCTCGCCCAGGGGCTGCCAGGGCTGCATGGAGGACTCCTGGATGGCGCTGGCGTCCACGGCGTGCCCCCCATCGATGCAGATGCTGGTCATCTTCTCGTTCTCCCGCTGCAGTTCAGCCACGTCCCTGGCCATCCTCTCCCTCCCGTAGGCCTCCACCTTGCGCCAGAAGGTGGCATTGAAGTAGCGGTAGAGCTTGGCATCGATGAGGTTCCAGGCGGTCGCCTGCTCGTACAGCTCTGGGGTCAGCCGTGACACCGTGGAGCCCTTGCGGGCGTTGAGCTTGAAGTAAAGGACATCCTCCAGCTGCCAGCACAGCAGGTCCTTGAGCAGCACCAGCGACTCGTCAAAGTACTCGAGCAACATGACGAGGTGGAAGCGGCGGTCGATCTCCTGGATGTGCTCCTCCACCAGCGGGCTGTTGGCGTCCATGCTGCTGTCGTAGCCGAAGTCGAAGAACAGGAGGTTTTGGAGGTAGTGAGCGTTGAACCCATTGGGGTCATAGTAGTGCTGCGGGTCCCGGAGGAACTCGTCCAGCTTATCCTCACCTGTGATCTTCCAGGTGAGGGGGATGACGGGCCCGAAGTAGTGGAAGGAGGACTCGAAGAGGTACGCGGGGTCCCGCAGCACCGTCACGAAGGTGGCGTCAGACGGCAGGAGCTTGCGCACCTCCTCGTAGTGGAAGCGCATGTGGTTGCAGATGATGTTGAAGCACACCCCGGGCCGGTAGTGCTGCACCTGGCTGCGCTCGAAGAAGGACGGGTAGTAGAAGTCGTTGCGGCCATTGGGGAAGGCGAATTTCAGGCGATGCTTCTCCCCGAAGCGGAAGAGGATGTTAAGGATGGTGCTGCTGGCGGTCTTGTGGGTCTTCATGAACATGACATTGAGCTTGGGCTGGCAGCTCCACCCCGAGGCGCTGCCTGTGGCATTGGATGGGGACGGAGCCTGGGCGGGGGACAGGTGGGAGGAGCAGGAGGAGGGGATGGGGATCCTGGGTGGGAGAAGAGATGGAACACCACGGTGAGAGTGGCACAGCACTGTGAAGGCTTGGGGATATTCTGTGCTGGAGATGGGAATAGTTGCTAGACCTTGGGATTATATGCTGAACCTGGGAATGAGTGTTGGACCTGGGGATAGCTGCTGGATCTGGGGATGGATGCTGGAAATGGGAACAGGTGCTGGAAACAGAAATAGAGCAGGGGATCTCCATGGGCATGGACATGGCGGTCCTGGTGGAGGTGATGCCAAGCAGTGGATTAAGGGGAGCTGTCTATGGCCACATCTCCACAGAGAGGAGCTGACAATATTTTTATAGGATCTAGGAGCTCTTAAGTCCTTGTAGGATCCATGGAAGAGGTCTGGCAGCTCTCAACCCCATGTAGGATTCATGGAGGGTGCCAGGGACCTCTCAATCATTTGTAGGATCAATGGAGGAGGCCTTGAAGCTCTCAACCATAAAGAATCCATCAAAGAGGCCTGGGAGCTCTCAACCCTGTGTAGGATTCATGGAGGGTGCCAGGGACCTCTCAACCCTTTACAGAATACATGGAGGAGGCCATGTAGCTCTCAATCCCTTGAGGGATCCATGGAGACCTGGGAGTTCTCAACCCCTTACAGGAGTCATAAACCCTTCATGGAATCCATGGAGGAGGTCTGGAAACTCTCAACACCTTCTGGGATCCACAACGGATCCAGCCCCTAGCAAAGAGGGAAATTATTCCAGAGCGTGGCCCCATAGATAAGGTCATGAACCCTGGAGGAGGAGGGGAGGACACGAGAGGCGTTATCTTGGCAGCAAGCAGAGCCCACAGAGTTGGGTGACTTTGGACACCTGTAACGAACTCACTAAACTGATCCTTGATAAGGATCCCATCAACGGCACAGGTCAGCACCAGCCTTATGCACGTGAACTTTGTTTATAAGCTTGGAGATAAATTTGATGACAGCAGGCGTGGCCTTGTGGAGCTCTGGCAGCAAAAAAAACTCGAGTCCTCTCTTCTCCTCCCTGCCCTTCCCCCTTTTCCCTCATCTTTTTTCTCCCCCTTCCCACTTCCCTCCATTTTTCACCCAGGAGCAGTGAGTGCACCATGATGTGTCCCCAGCCCCCCAGGGAGTTTGGGCCCACCTCCTCCCAGCCATGGGACAGGGCACAGCCTCCAGCAGGAAGGGGACATCATGGTGTGAAGCCACCAGGGCCCGCAAAGTCCCTGGGCCTGGGGCTCCCTCTGGGGGTTTCCGGTGTGGAATTGGGAGGCAGAGCTGCAGGGGGGACACGTGGGGACCCCAGACTCACTCAGTGACGCTGACTTGCAGAGGGGGGACAGCATAGGAGTAGAGCAGCAACATGAAGCTGGTCAGGAGGGTCCCCAGCACCAGCCCCTTGCACATGGACCTCCAGGGTTTGCCATGCCGCAGCATCCTGGTCACCTGCAGCCGGAGAGGAGAGATGTTGGGGCTGGGGACACGGGGACAGGGGGTGTGGCTCAACGAGGCACGTGGGCATTTCACGGGGCGGCAGTCCCAGGGAAAGCATCTCGCTGGCGCCTGGTGTGTCCCAACCACGGGCACAGCAGGTCCGTGGCCCGGGCCCAGCGGCTGTGCCCGCCCAGCTGACCTTTGTCCGCCCTGGGAAAACCGAGTGACTGACTGCCGGGTGACTGCCAGGCCCGGCGGCAGAGGCCTCGGGGCTGGCACCGGGGGAAGGGGGCGATGGGCCACGGGCAGAGCGGGGGCAGAGCGGCCATCCGCCGCCGGGGCACCACCGGCAGCGGCGGCGGGAGCTTCCTGAGGGCGCCGGGATCCATTTCCCCAGGGGAATCCGCAGGCCGGAGCGGGAGCTGCGGCAGCCTGCGGTGCTTTGGGTGCTGCAACACCCACCCAGCGCGGCCTCTGCGGCCCCTCGGGCAGCGGCGGGAGCTCGGGGGGCCCCTCAGGCTGTGGCAGCTCGGCCCGGGGGCCGGGGACACGGAGCTGGGGGCAGAGGGGCGCGGGGCAGGGTGACACCCTCAAACACGCACACACACACTGGGGCACACACTGGGGCACACACCGACAACCCCGTCCCACACACGCACACACACACATCAGTGTATGTTCACACAAACAACGCGGGCACACACACCAAAACGTGCACGCACACACATCATCGCTTTACACACACACACACAGCACACACACCAA
>CM019228.1:14079133-14089840 GCA_009741485.1 Malurus cyaneus samueli | reverse complement strand
TGGGGGTGCACGGTGTCACAACGGGGGGAGCAGGTGGCTCTGACTATATCCCAAAAGCACCGTGTGGGTGTGAATGCCAGACTGGGCTCCATGTGCCAAGGAGCAGCTGGTGTTCGGTTTTACACCCTGGCTGCCATTCCATCACAGGCGCCACCTGGAAAAGTCGCTGCAGAGGGCCGGGGTGACACCCACTTTTGTGGGTGCTGCCGGATGGGAGCGGAGCTGGCACCAACCCCACAGAAGTCAGCAAAATGGCACCATAAACCCCCCTGATGAGTCCCAAAGGATCCCAGTGAGTCCAGATGGGTGCCAGTGGATCCTGATAGATCCCAATGGGACTCCACCAGGCCCCCCAGGACCACACAGCACCCTGTTCTGGAGCTCTGGGGTGCCAAGGGGATGCCTCACTCCACCCTGCCTGGCTCCCTGGGGTGGTTCTGGCAAACACTTCCCAGCCAAATGCTCTATTGACTTTGCCTTCAGTGAGCAGCTTAATTATTAATAGCTCGTTAGGAAAACGTGGTGCACCGGGTGCTTTCCTGGGGCTCCCACGAGTGCGGGGTGGCCGTGGCGCCAGCCGGCTGAGGTTCCCAGCCGGACAACACGGCTGCACCCACTATTCCCTCAAGAGTTACCCCCAGGACAGGCCAGGCCATGCAGCTCTGCAGCCCCATCTCTGTGTCTCAGCAGCCCCTCGGTTCCTGGGGGCATCCCAGACTCTGCTTTTGGGTTTTCCTTACAGGATCCATTTTTTTAGGGCCAAACCCCTCTATCTGCCATACACAAGATGCATCCACCTGCTGCTTGCTCCTCCTGGTCCCACAAATCCACGGACACGCTGTTTTCCACAGGTCCCATCCCACACAAGCATGGTGCTCCCTACACCCCTCCCTACTGTGTGCACCCCAAAGAGCTGATTTCCCCTGGCATCCTGTCCCACAGAGCTGATTTCCAAGCATCCCACTGTCCCCCCAGCACCCCAGCACTCTCCAAGAATCCCAACATCCCCTCAAGCATCCCACTACCTCCTTATCATCCTGCTGCCCGCCCCCCCCAGCAACCCAACGAGCTTGGGCTGCAGCTCCCCCCGAGGCGCTGCTGTGGCATTGGATGGACGGAGCCTGGGGGGGACAGGTGGGAGGAGCAGGGAGGGGATGGGATCCTGGGTGGGAGAAAAGAAAGATTGGAACCCACGGTGGAGTGGCACAGCACTGTGAAGCTTGGGATATTCTTGCTGGAGATGGGATAGTTGCTAGACCTTGGGATATATGCTGAACCGGAATGAGTGTTGACTGGGGATAGCTGCTGGATCTGGGGATGGATGCTGGAAATGTGACAGGTGGCTGGAAACAGAAATAGAGCAGGGATCTCCATTGCCATGCCAGGCGTCCTGGTGGAGGTGTATGCCAAGCGTGATTAAGGGGAGCTGTCTATGGCCACATCTCCACAGAAGGAGCTGACAATATTTTATAGGATCTAGAGCTCTTAAGTCCTTGTAGATCCATGGAGAGTCTGGCAGCTCTCAACCCATGTAGGATTCATGGAGGGTGCCAGGACCTCTCAATCATTTTAGGTCAATGGAGGAGCCTTGAAGCTCTCAACCATAAAGAATCCATCAAAGAGGCCTGGGAGCTCTCAACCCTGTGTAGGATTCATGGAGGGTGCCAGGGACCTCTCAACCCTTTACAGAATCATGGAGGAGGCCATGTAGCTCTCAATCCCTTGAGGGATCCATGAAGACCTGGGAGTTCTCAACCCCTTACAGGAGTCATAACCCCTTCATGGAATCCATGGAGGAGGTCTGGAAACTCTCAACACCTTCTGGGATCCACAACGGATCCAGCCCCTAGCAAAGAGGGAAATTATTCCAGAGCGTGGCCCCATAGATAAGGTTCATGAACCCTGGAGGAGGAGGGGAGGACACGAGAGGCGTTATCTTGGCAGCAAGCAGAGCCCACAGAGTTGGGTGACTTTGGACACCTGTAACGAACTCACTAAACTGATCCTTGATAAGGATCCCATTCAACGGCACAGGTCAGCACCAGCCTTATGCACGTGAACTTTGTTTATAAGCTTGGAGATAAATTTGATGACAGCAGGCGTGGCCTTGTGGAGCTCTGGCAGCAAAAAAAACTCGAGTCCTCTCTTCTCCTCCCTGCCCTTCCCCCTTTTCCCTCACTTTTTCCCCCCTTCCCATTCCCTCCATGTTTACCAGGAGCAGTGAGTGCACCATGATGTGTCCCCACCCCCAGGGAGTTTGGGCCCACCTCCCTCCCAGCCATGGGACAGGGACAGCCTCCAGCAGGAAGGGGACATCATGGTGTGAAGCCACCAGGGCCCGCAAAGTCCCTGGCCTGGGGCTCTCTGGGGTTTCCGTGTGTGGAATTGGGAGGCAGAGCTGCAGGGGGGACACGTGGGGACCCCAACTCACTCAGTGACCTGACTTGCAGAGGGGGACAGCATAGGAGCTAGAGCCAGCAACATGAACTGGTCAGGAGTGGTCCCCAGCACCAGCCCCTTGCACATGGACCTCCAGGTTTGCCATGCCGCAGCTCCTGGTCACCTGCAGCCGCGAGAGGAAGATTGGGCTGGGGACACGGGGACAGGGGGGTGTGTGGCTCAACGAGGCACGTGGGCATTTCACGGGGCGGCAGTCCTAGGGAAAGCATCTCGCTGGCGCCTGGTGTGTCCCAACCACGGGCACAGCAGGTCCGTGGCCCGGGCCCAGCGGCTGTGCCCGCCCAGCTGACCTTTGTCCGCCCTGGGAAAACCGAGTGACTGACTGCCGGGTGACTGCCAGGCCCGGCGGCAGAGGCCTCGGGGCTGGCACCGGGGGAAGGGGGCGATGGGCCACGGGCAGAGCGGGGGCAGAGCGGCCATCCGCCGCCGGGGCACCACCGGCAGCGGCGGCGGGAGCTTCCTGAGGGCGCCGGGATCCATTTCCCCAGGGGAATCCGCAGGCCGGAGCGGGAGCTGCGGCAGCCTGCGGTGCTTTGGGTGCTGCAACACCCACCCAGCGCGGCCTCTGCGGCCCCTCGGGCAGCGGCGGGAGCTCGGGGGGCCCCTCAGGCTGTGGCAGCTCGGCCCGGGGGCCGGGGACACGGAGCTGGGGGCAGAGGGGCGCGGGGCAGGGTGACACCCTCAAACACGCACACACACACTGGGGCACACACTGGGGCACACACCGACAACCCCGTCCCCACACGCACACACACACATCAGTGTATGTTCACACAAACACACGCGGGACACACACACACAAAATGCCGCACAACACATCACCTTTGTACACACACACACACACCACCACACACACAACACACACCTACCACACAGGACTCTCTCCCGCTCCCTCCCAGTGCTCCTCCCCGTCTCCCCTCCTCTCATCCCTCCTCCCGGACACGTCACCCCTCAGCGTACACCGCATGAGCACCCTCCCTGGGCAGACACGGGAACACGGGGACACGGGGACATCGGACAGGGAACGATCCTGACCGGCCCCCACAAGCAGAGCCCGCCGCCCGGCGACCCCCCCCCCGAGCTGGGCTGGGGAGCCCCCGGCCTGCTAGCCCCTTTACGGCAGGCGCACCCTCCCCAGCTCCCGCTCTTCCCGCTGCTCCCCATTCTGGATCCCTGGCCACGGCTGGCTTGAGCTTCCTGAATAATCCCCCTAAAAATACCCCAGCCCCGCACTCCCTCCTGCATAAACCCCTCAGCCTCGACCCTCCGCGGGCATTCGCGGATGAAATCGAGTGGGGACCGCGGATCACAGCCCCGCCGAGCCATTCCCCCCGATAGCCCCATGCAAAGCCCCAGGCCGGCTGACCCCCCCAGCCCCGCGGTTACCGCTGTCCGGCGATGCCCGGTGCCGGCTGACCCCCCCAGCCCCGCGGTTACCGCTGTCCGGCGATGCCCGGTGCCGGCTGACCCCCCCAGCCCCGCGGTTACCGCTGTCCGGCGATGCCCGGTGCCGGCTGACCCCCCCAGCCCCGCGGTTACCGCTGTCCGGCGATGTCCGGTGCCGCCGCTGCCCCGCTCCGGCCCCCCCGGCCCGGGTCGCCTCTTGCTGCCGAGATTTCCAGCGCGATGAATAATGAATGGAAAATGCAACCGGAGCCCCGGGCTGCGGCCGGGTGCTGGGAACAGCGCCGCGGACGTGGAGGGGGGGCAGCTGGGAGAGGGGCACCTGCGGGCACGCAAAAGCTTATCCAATCCCCCCCAGTTCCCCTGGAACCGGGACCACTGGCTCAGGCAGGGCTGGCGCGTTCAGCCCCTTCCGGGTGGCTTCCCTGTGGTTGTGGGGGTGCACGGTGTCACAACGGGGGGAGCAGGTGGCTCTGACTATATCCCAAAAGCACCGTGTGGGTGTGAATGCCAGACTGGGCTCCATGTGCCAAGGAGCAGCTGGTGTTCGGTTTTACACCCTGGCTGCCATTCCATCACAGGCGCCACCTGGAAAAGTCGCTGCAGAGGGCCGGGGTGACACCCACTTTTGTGGGTGCTGCCGGATGGGAGCGGAGCTGGCACCAACCCCACAGAAGTCAGCAAAATGGCACCATAAACCCCCCTGATGAGTCCCAAAGGATCCCAGTGAGTCCAGATGGGTGCCAGTGGATCCTGATAGATCCCAATGGGACTCCACCAGGCCCCCCAGGACCACACAGCACCCTGTTCTGGAGCTCTGGGGTGCCAAGGGGATGCCTCACTCCACCCTGCCTGGCTCCCTGGGGTGGTTCTGGCAAACACTTCCCAGCCAAATGCTCTATTGACTTTGCCTTCAGTGAGCAGCTTAATTATTAATAGCTCGTTAGGAAAACGTGGTGCACCGGGTGCTTTCCTGGGGCTCCCACGAGTGCGGGGTGGCCGTGGCGCCAGCCGGCTGAGGTTCCCAGCCGGACAACACGGCTGCACCCACTATTCCCTCAAGAGTTACCCCCAGGACAGGCCAGGCCATGCAGCTCTGCAGCCCCATCTCTGTGTCTCAGCAGCCCCTCGGTTCCTGGGGGCATCCCAGACTCTGCTTTTGGGTTTTCCTTACAGGATCCATTTTTTTAGGGCCAAACCCCTCTATCTGCCATACACAAGATGCATCCACCTGCTGCTTGCTCCTCCTGGTCCCACAAATCCACGGACACGCTGTTTTCCACAGGTCCCATCCCACACAAGCATGGTGCTCCCTACACCCCTCCCTACTGTGTGCACCCCAAAGAGCTGATTTCCCCTGGCATCCTGTCCCACAGAGCTGATTTCCAAGCATCCCACTGTCCCCCCAGCACCCCAGCACTCTCCAAGAATCCCAACATCCCCTCAAGCATCCCACTACCTCCTTATCATCCTGCTGCCCGCCCCCCCCAGCAACCCAACAAGCATTCTGCTGCCCCTTTGCCATCCTGGCACCCTCCGAGCACCCCACCACCCCCAAGCATCCCGATCCCCCCCCGGATCCATCACCTTTTCCTCTGCCTGCGCCGCTGGCGCTGGGCTGTCCCTCTGCTCTCCTGCGCTGGCCGGGGTGCCGGGGGAGCGGGCGGCACGGGGCGGGGGTGCCGATGCTGCTCCGACATGGAATAAGCTCTTCCCGGGCAGCTCCCCGCAAATGCCGGCTTTTCCAAAGCCTACCCACTGCACCGCGGCGTTTATGGCATCACCGGGATCGCGGCGCTGGGTCGCCGGCCTGGGAAGGGGGAACGGGAGAGGAATGGGAGCGGCTGGCGGGGGACGCGGGGCTGCGGCCGGGCACTGCCCGGCTCCCCGGGGCCGGCCCTGGGTGCCCGCGGCCACCCCGAGCCACCCGGCTCCCCACCCACTGCCGGGACACAGAGGAGCCATTCAGCCCGCGCCGGGAACAACGGGGACATTTGTCTCCATCTGTGCCCGCGGCCTCAACAGGGACATTGTCCCCGCGGGCCCCACCGCCGGCCCCTCGGCTCTCCGCCACCAGCCCGGCTTGGCCCCACGGCGCTGGCTGACGCTGGTGGCACCCACCTCTCACCAGCCACCGTCCTCCTCCTCCTCGTCCCGTGGGACAGCTCATGGCCCGGCCGTCCCCTCCCGCAGCCGGAGCTCACCTGGATTTGGGGAGCTCGTTCCTGCGCCCTGTCCCGGCCGCCTGCTCGCCGGGGCACACTGGCCACGCACCATCGGCTCCTCTTCATCCTCCCGTGACTCCCCGCCCTCCTCCCTCCCTCCCACTGCGTTTCCATGGATTTATGGCCTTTATGGCAGCAATATTCTGGCATCTCCAATCTTGATGTGTGACAACTGTGGAGCCACCGCGGTGCCATCAGCCTTTCCACCCTCCCCTGGTCATGCTGGCCAAATGGGCGCCCAGGGGGTGGCACGGCCACCCCAGGGGGGCTCAGCCATTTCTCTGGTCCATCACCCCACACTCGGCCCGGTGAAAAAGGGACCCTTGTGCTCCTGGATCCAGCCCTAGCTCTTCCTACTCAGATCCTGATCTCTGTCACTAAAGGGGATGGTGGCCTTGTGTCCCCAAGCAGGGGGTGACCACCTCGACCGTTACCTGTCGGAGGTGTTTGGGATTCAGAGCTCATCCCCCCAGGATTAGGGGGCATCACCCTGCAGCAAGCTGGCAGCTCTTGCCTCAAGCCTGGTAGCTGCCCCGTCCTTCCTGACCTCAGCAGGACCACTTCCCATACCAGGATGACCTGCACACCCCCCCCGGGATCAGGAAAAGCCAGAATTAGCTCTGTTTGCATCATCATCATCATCACTTCAAGGGGAGGGATGAAGACAAGTGAGCACAGTCACAGCATTTGCTGTGGCATCAGTGGTGTGGGAGCAAGGAACTGTCCCATCCCTTCTCTGCAGGGCACCTGTCCTAATTCCAGGTTTCTCCCTCTTTTTTTTTGGGATGGGTCATGAAAGGATGCCAGGTTTGCCCTTTATTTGGGGTGGGTTATGAAGGTCTCCAGGTTCTCACGTTTTGGGGTGGATTACAAAGCGTTTCCAGGTTTCCCCCTTTTTTGGGGTGGGTTACACAGGGTTTCTAGGTTCCCTCTTTTTCAGGGGATGGGTTGCAAAGGATTTCCATGTTCCCCCTTTCTGAGGGATGGATTTTGAAGGATTTCCAGATTTTCCCATTTTTTCAGGATGGATTGCCAAGGGTTTCCAGGCAGAAGAGAGCCGCGGTGGCTGGGATGCAGCAGCCCCCAGTTTGGGGGTACAAAGCAGCATTCACTGAAAGCCATGGCGGCCAGAGCCCTGGATCCCGAGGGACTGGGTGAGGAGGCCAAGAGGGTGGCAGCACCCACGGGTCATGCCTGGCTGGACACACCTTTGTTGGCCGGAGAGGCCAGGGCAGCACCGGGCAGCACCTTGGGAGTGAGGCCGGGAGCCACGCTTGGGTGGGAGATGGGATCTGTTTGGAACCGGTGGTTGTTTGAAGCTGGGATTTTTGGAGCTTGGGTTTGTTTGGAACTGCTGGTGTTGCTTTGTTTTGAGGCTCCCGGGGTTTAAAGGCCCTGTTCAAGGTCATCTGTCCCAAAAGGGAACCCTGGCCTGGGGGTGCCCTGGAGGGTTGGGCCTGCTCCTCTTGGGAGAGTGAAAGGAAGAGAAAACATTAAAAAAGGGAAAAGGCTACCAACCCTCCAAAGTTGGGGAAAATAAAAAGGCAGGGAACATAAAAAAAAAAAAGGAAAGGCGGGAGGAAAGGGAAGGGAAATTAAGAAAGAATTAAATGAACAAAAATAAATAAATGGAGAGAAGGGAGAGGAGAGGGGAGAGGAGAGAGGAGAGAAGGGGAGAGAGGAGAGAAAGGAGAGAGAGAAAGGGAGAGGAGAGAAGGCAAAAGGAAAAAGAGAGAAACAAAATTGAAAAAACAAACTAAAAAGGAAAACAAATGAGGAGAGAGGGGGAGAAGAGAAAAAAAAAGCAAACTGGAAATGGCAGGAAGGAAAAAAGCACTTAAATTGAAAATTAGAAAAGCAAAAAAGAGATCTAGGAAAAGAAACTAAATCTGAGAGTCCTCTGAGCTGGGTGTTCCCAGCTGTTCCCTGTCTGTGCTCACTCCCTGCCAGGGGCCGTCACTCCCCAGATCCCCTCAGCAGTGTCAGGGTTGTCCTCCAAAAATTCCACCTTCACACTTGGGAGCAAAGGTGTGCCCAGAACCCTCATGAGACTTCATCCCTGACTGTGGTGTCTCCAAAGTGGTTCTGGGGGAAAATCTGTTATTGGGGGATAACACTGCCACTGCCAGGAGGGCACCCAGGGATCAGCAGCACTGGGTGCAGCCATGGATCTCTACATCAGCTCCTGAGGAGCCTCCCCTGTGCCCAGGCAGAAGGAACAGAACAAACACCACCAGGAAAGCATCACCCTCTTTAATTAAAAATAAAACCACATAGGGATACAGTTTCTGTGTGGACATTGGGAAGCAGCTCTGGCTCTGCACTCCTCTGCCCCGGGGGGCTCCTGGAGCCAGGCTCCAGCACCCAGGGCTGTGCAAATTCACACAGAAACGATCCCAGAGCCCAGAGCTCTCCTTGGCCTCCTCCACACAGAGGTGGCACCAGCACAGAGAGGACAGTCTGTAACAGGACCAGGGGTCAGTCACAGCAGCAGGTATATTTACAGGTGGGAAATGTTTCCAAAACAGCTTTTTTTTTGTCCAAGGAGCAAAGCCGAGGCTTTTCTACCCGAAAGCAGCAGCAGAAAACCATCCAGGAGCCTCTGGCCCTGTCACGCCCGCCGTGCCTTCTTGCTCTTCTTCTTCTGCTCCTTGAGGGCCATGTCATGGGCTTTCCTCTTCTCAGCCAGTTTGTTGGCCTGGGGAGAGACCCCAGAGACCCTCAGTCAGAGCAGGACAGGGGCTGTGGACCCTCAGTCCCACCACAGCTTCAGCTGCACGTGGGGAAGGGACCCAGGAGGCAGCAGGATGATAAGGAGGCAGTGGGATGCTTGAGGGGGTGTTGGGATTCTTGGAGAGTGCTGGGGTGCTGGGGGGATTGGGGTGGGATAGAGAGAGTGGCCCCACGGCCCTGAGGGGACACAGAGAGCTCTGCCCCATGATGGGGGACACTGGGGAGGGACCTCAGCACCTTCAGCAGGGACAGGAAGGGCTGAAGGAGTGGGTGGGTTTGGGAAGAGCCCACCCAAGGATGCAGGAAAGGGGCCCCGTCTCCGTACCTCGCGGATTTTGCGCTTCTTCCCGAACATGATCTTCTTGTAGAGGTACTTCTCCCTCTTCTTCATCATCATGATGGCCAAGCGCTTCTCCTCGCTCTGCTGCTCCTGCTCCAGGCGCTGCTTGTCCTCCACGTGCACCTTCCCCTCCGTCACCTTCACGGGCAGTGCCTGTGGGGAGCCAGGGAGCTCAGGATCCCGGGAACGGCGCCCCTTCCACAGGGATGGGCATTCCAGCCCTTCACTGGGCCAGGGAAGAGCCACAGCTCCCTCCAGCACCTCTGGCAGGTCCTGACAGGGTCAGGAGCTGCAGCTCATGTGGGGCAGGATAATCCCTGCAAGTGTCCAGATGGACAGGGTGTGGAGCATCCAGGGACAGTGGACAGTGTCCTGCCCATGGCAGGAGTGGCACTGGACAGGCTTTAAGGACCCTCCCATCCCAAACCATTCATTGGTCTGGGTGTCCCAGGACAGGGCCACCCCTCAGCAGGGACAGTCCCCACCGAAGCTGCTTCCCCAGGGCTCCCACCTTGTTGCTCTGAGAGCTCTGAGTCTTCTGCTCTTCCATCTTCTGCAACTTCATCTCTTCTTCTTTTTCAGACTCATCTACCTCTTCCTCCTCTTCTTTGTCATTGTCATCCTCATCTTCCTCGTCTTCCTCCTCCTCCTCCTCGCTCTCTTCATCTACAAGCAGAGACCACCATTACCCTGGGATGCTCTGGAGCAGGCCCAGCCCAGCTCCCAAACTCCTCCGGGAGCTCCCATCACCTGGATTCTCTCCCCTCTGCAGGGCCAGCAGTTTCAGCTTCTCGGGAGGGACGTAGTCACCCTCCTTCTCCGTCACGAAGGGCGACAGGTGCGGGGGCAGCAGGACCCCGGGGAAATAATCGGCCACGGGCAGGCACAGCTTGGCGTTCACCGAGTCAAAAACCCACTGGGGCTGCAGGTAATACCTGGGCAGGGCACAGGGGTCCCAGCTGAGCCTCTGGAGCCCGTGGGACAGCTCTGGGGTGGCTGTTCCGGGCAGGGCCCCCCCGCCTCACTCACCTGCCAACCACCTGCTTGTCCACGCGGGGCCGGTCGATGATGTGGTGGGTGATGGACGGGTCAGCGGCATCGTAGGTGGCACCGATGCACAACGACTTGTCCCAGGACACCTGGCCACCGAAGCAGCTGTGGGCAAAGCCACCCAGGAGTCAGGCAGGGGGGTGGGACCCTCAGGGTCACCTCACCCATGGGATATCGGGCAGGTTGGCCCCGAAAGTCCTGCAGAGAGCTTTGTCCCCTGCCCACCACGCACCGGATGACAAGGCCAGCGGCTCCCGGGGCACCTCCCTGTTGAGGAAGAAGCGCAGCCCCTCGAAGAGCTTCTTGTGCTTCCCAGAGCCTCCTGCTCCTTCTTCTTGCTGTCCATCTGCTCTGCTGTCTCCTGCTCAGAGCAGAGCACTCAGCCTCCTCCCCACCAACAGCCCCACCAAGCCCCACTTGGCAAGGGGGGTCCTGGGTACTGTACCCAAAGTGCCAGCCAGGGCACAGGACAGGATCCCCAAGGGCAGGGATGAC
>CM019228.1:13991006-14062656 GCA_009741485.1 Malurus cyaneus samueli | reverse complement strand
CCGCCTGCGCCCGCAGCCGGCCTGCGCACACCGGAGCGGCCCCGCACGGCACCAGGGCAGCGCGGGCAGCGCGGACACGGACAACAGCGCGGGCAGAACGAGAGGCTCGGGGGGGCGGCCGGACCGGGACAGGAGGCGTGGGGGGAGCTCGGTCAGGCGCACAGCAGGCAGCCCAGAGCCCTCCCAGGAGGGGTCCTGGGGCGCGGGGCACACTGGGATATTGAGGGGCAGCGTGGGGCATGTTGGGACATAGCGAGGCCAGAATGGTGCAAAGCACGCCGGGATGTACCGAGGCCTGGTAGCGCGCAGCACGCCGGGATATAGAGGGGCATGAATGGCACAAAGCGCGCTGGGATGTATCGGGGCCTTGCAGCGCAAGGCATGCCGGGATATAGAGGGGCATGAATGGCACAAAGCGCGCTGGGATGTATCGGGGCCTTGCAGTGCAAGGCATGCCGGGATATAGAGGGCATGAATGCACAAAGCGGCTGGGATTCGGGGCCTTGCAGTGCAAGGCATGCCGGGATATAGAGGGGCATGAATGGCACAAAGCGGCTGGGATGTTCGGGGCCTTGCAGCGCAAGGCATGCCGGGATATACCGAGGCGGAGCAGCGGTGTGCATACTGGGATACAGCGCGGCAGGAATGAACGCGGAGCACGCCGGGATGTACCGGGGCGGGCCTGCGCGGGGTGTACGGGATATAGCGAGGCAGAGCTGGCTGGGCGGGGTTCCCGGGCTGGGGCCGGGTGCCGGTCACCGGTCACACACCGGGATCTCGCTCTGTCCGGGCTCGGAGGTCCCGCTACGTTCTTGTGGTCCCTGAGGCCGCAGCACCGGCCCGCGGGGCCCGCAGTGGGACGGGTGTTCAGGGCACAGCCGGGCACGGAGGGTCTCGATGGCAGGAGAGCCCCCAGAGCCATCGCCCCGCCGTGCTCGGGTGTCCCCAGGCTGACGGATCCTCAGCGCTGCCTTGGGACCCCCTCCTGGGCTGGGAGCTTGGGTTTTATGGCTCAGGACTCCACATTCCATCGGGCAGGGCGGTTTTACCTTTCGGGGCTCACTACTCCCACACCCCCCGGCTTTAGGGATGCATTTTTTCGGGTTCGCCGCCCCCACGCCCGTCGCTCGGCTCTCGGGCGCGGCTGCTCTATCTCCGTTTCTCAATTAAACCCCAGTCGGAGGCGAGCAGGGGAGTTGCCATTTCCAAAAGGGCCGGATTTGGCACTGTTCCATTCCCGTCTATTTTCGGGCTGTGACCGCCGGTGCTGACCCGAACGGCGGCACCTCGGGTCAGGGCGTCCCGGACTGGCCGGGGCTGCCCCCGCTGCCCCGGGCTGCGCCTCAGCCAAAGTTCTGCCCCGTTTGTGCTGAGTCGGCGCCGCTGTGCGGAAGCGGCCCCTCGCCACACCTTCCTGTCCTGTCCCTGTCCCTGTCCCTGTCCCGGCCCGTCCCGGCTCATCCCGCCACTCCCGGCTGTCCGGCGCTGCTGTGCCCAGCTGTGTCACCCCCGTGTCCCCCCTGTCACGCTCCAGCATGTGGCTGCCGCTCGTCCTGCTGCTGCTGCCCGCGCTGCTGCCCGCCCGCTGCTGCGGTGAGTGCGGCCCCGGTCCCCCCAAACCCGCCCGGGATCCCCCGGCCCGGGGATTTGCCCTCCCCGAGGAGCGGGGCTGGGGGTGATGAGCCCCATTCCCTGCCCCAGCCGGGCCCTGGGGAGGACGGGGACTTGTGACAGCCCTGGGTGACGAATTGTCCGGGCTCAGCTTCCTCCATCCTGATTGCTGCAGCCCTTTCCCGTGCCCGGAGCCAGCCTGTGCTCACCCCCCACGCGGGTCCCACTGGGTCCCTGGGGACAGGGGTGTCACTCCTTTAGGGCTCTCTGCACTCCCGCTTCACATCATGTCCCTTACTTCGTTTCTTTCTCTTGTTTTGGTGGGAAATATGGAGGTTATGGGATTTAGGGGGGATGCAGAGGGTATGGGGAGCGTGGCAGGGGTGGGTGCTGGGAGTCTGTCCCCACCGTGTCCCCGCACAGCTTCGGGGGGGGGCTGTGAGGCAGCAAGGGTGTTTTTTTGGGGGCGATCTCGGCCTCTGGTGCCCCCTCATCTGCGTTGCCTCTGCCGGGCTGGGGCAGAGCCCCCAGGGGACTCTGTGGGCGCCGTGCGGGCACTGAGCGCGCGGCTTCTGGGGCTGGCGGGGATCCTGCGCGGGACCCCGACCCCGCCGTGTACCTGGCCCTGCGCCTGGCCCCTGACCACGACCTGCGGCTGGAGCGGCGCTACCTGGAGCGGCTGCAGGACACCTTCCGACACCCCTACGGCAGGTGGGTCCCGGGAACCCTGCGTGCCTTTGGGGACACCCCCGTCCCCCCCACGCTGACGCTCTGTCCCCACAGGAGCCTGCAGGCCCACGGCCACTCTCGGTGGGACGTCGAGCACAGCACGTAGGTGTGGCTGGCCCCTGTGTCCCCACGGGGCAGGTGACAGCACGGGCGGTGTCCTGGGAGGTGACCGCTGCCTTGCAGGAGCGCGGCGGAGCGGCCGCAGACGGGGCGGCTGGCGCTGTACCTGCTGGGGCTGCGGGCCACCTGTCCCCCCAAGAGTCCCCACCGCTCGCTGGTGACGTGGCTCAAGTACCACCTGGAGGAGGACTGGACTGGTGAGAGTGTCCCTGTGGGGCCTGAGTGCCCGCCACGTCTGGCCGTGGGACACCGGCTCGCCCCGGTGACAGCGCACTTCGTCCCCAGGCTCCCGGCGGCACGGCCACCCCCTCAGCAGTTTCTACCAGTATGGGCTGGGCGTGTTGGCGCTGTGCGTGCACCACAAGCAGGTGCGGGAGGAGGTGATCCGGCGGCTCCTGGCGGCCCAGCGCCATGGCAGGCTCGGGCACGGCAGCGGTGCCGTGGGTAAGGACCCGTGGGCACGGGCGGTGGCACCCAGCAGGTGCGTGACCCCGGGGTGACACCGGGCTGTCCCCGCAGACACGGAGGCCGTGGTGGCGCTGGCTTTCACCTGCCTGGAGCGGAGGAGGTTGGTGGGGACCACGCTGGCAGGTGAGCTCCGGGAGGCTGCGCACGGGGCCAGCAGGAGCATGGCCAAAGCCCAGGGCCCCGACGGTTCATCTCTCTCTGACCCCGACCCCGCCGTGTACCTGGCCCTGCGCCTGGCCCCTGACCACGACCTGCGGCTGGAGCGGCGCTACCTGGAGCGGCTGCAGGACACCTTCCGACACCCCTACGGCAGGTGGGTCCCGGGAACCCTGCGTGCCTTTGGGGACACCCCCGTCCCCCCCACGCTGACGCTCTGTCCCCACAGGAGCCTGCAGGCCCACGGCCACTCTCGGTGGGACGTCGAGCACAGCACGTAGGTGTGGCTGTCCCTGTGTCCCCACGGGGCAGGTGACAGCACGGGCGGTGTCCTGGGAGGTGACCGCTGCCTTGCAGGAGCGCGGCGGAGCGGCCGCAGACGGGGCGACTGGCGCTGTACCTGCTGGGGCTGCGGGCCACCTGTCCCCCCAAGAGTCCCCACCGCTCACTGGTGACGTGGCTCAAGTACCACCTGGAGGAGGACTGGACTGGTGAGAGTGTCCCTGTGGGGCCTGAGTGCCCGCCACGTCTGGCCGTGGGACACCGGCTCGCCCCGGTGACAGCGCACTTCGTCCCCAGGCTCCCGGCGGCACGGCCACCCCCTCAGCAGTTTCTACCAGTATGGGCTGGGCGTGTTGGCGCTGTGCGTGCACCACAAGCAGGTGCGGGAGGAGGTGATCCGGCGGCTCCTGGCGGCCCAGCGCCATGGCAGGCTCGGGCACGGCAGCGGTGCCGTGGGTAAGGACCCGTGGGCACGGGCGGTGGCACCCAGCAGGTGCGTGACCCCGGGGTGACACCGGGCTGTCCCCGCAGACACGGAGGCCGTGGTGGCGCTGGCTTTCACCTGCCTGGAGCGGAGGAGGTTGGTGGGGACCACGCTGGCAGGTGAGCTCCGGGAGGCTGCGCACGGGGCCAGCAGGAGCATGGCCAAAGCCCAGGGCCCCGACGGTGTCATCGGCAACATCTACAGCACCCCGTGGGCCCTGCAGGTGGGTGTCACCAGAGGGGACATCTGGGCTGGCCCTAGGAACGGGCATGGGGGAAGCAGGACTGCAGCTGTGAGTGTGGGAGCAGTGCAGATGTGGGTGTGGTCTGTGTCCCTGTGTGGTACAGGGACAGGTGTGGGGTTTGGGTACAAATGTGGGTGTAGGTACAGGGGCAGGTATGGGGTGCAGGTGCTGATGCGGGTGCAGATGTGGGGTGTGGATGCCGATGTGTGTGCAGTTGTGGGATGCAGATGCGAGTGCAGATGTGGGTGCAGATGTGGGGTGCAGGTGCAACTGTGGGTGCAGATGTGGGGTGCGGGTGCAGATGTGGGGCACAGATGCAGGTGTGGGTGCCCAGGCAGAGGCAGCTGCCCCAGGGCTGGTGATGCTCCAGTGTGTGCAGAGTCTGAGTGCCCAACCCCACTCCCTGTTCCCCTCACTTCCATCATTCCCTGTGCCAGGTGCTGCTGGCCACGGGCGTGTGCCGGACGGAGCCGGCGTTCGGCCAGGCTGTGGCTGCGCTGCTGGACAACCTGGACGCCTTCAGCACAGCCGCCACCATGGCCCAGGCGTTGCCGGTGCTGCACGGCCGCTCCTACCTGGACATCTCCTCTTTGCCTTGTCTGGAGGAGCGGGGTAGGAGCCGGGGGCAGCCGGAGTGGGGCTGGCCACACCACCGTGGTGGTGGCTGGGTGTCACCAGGGCTGCGGTGGCTTCCCCCAGATACGCTGACCCCCGAGGACATGGAGCCCCCGAGTGAGGTGCCAGGAAACAAGACGGTGCAGCTGCAGGTGGAGTGTCCCCTGCCCTGGTGCGACGAGCTCCGGCTCTATGATCGCGCGGTGCCGGTGCCTGCCGCCGCGTCCCTGCTGGACGTGCTGCAGGCGGCCGCTGCGCTGGAACCCCATGACTTCAGGTATGTGGCCCCACGCGGGTTCCCCGGGGGTCACACTGCGGTGGCCTCGTGTCCTGCACCAGCGCCATGGGCTCCCCCCGGTTCCCACCGCGCAGCTCCCTTGAGAGCAGCTCTGTCCCGCCGCCAGCGCGGCCGAGCCGGACCCTCACCCCCGCCCCCGCTGTGCCACCCCGCAGGTTCGACACCCAGGACACCGCCCAGGGCCCCTTCCTGACCCACGTGCTGGGGCTGGAGGCCCGGCAGGAGAAGCGCAACTACTGGCAGCTCCTGAAGGCGCCCGACACCCCCCTGCAGATGGGTGAGTGGTGGCTGGGGATCCCTGGGGAGGTGGCAGGGGTCCCCTGCAGTGCTATGGCCACGGTGTCACCTGCAGACCTCTCTCCGCAGGCATCGCCGACTACAGACCCCAAGACGGGGAGACCCTCATCCTGCGCCTCAGCGAGTGGTAGTGGGTGGGGGTGATGCCAATGAATGTGGACACGAATGATGGCAATGGATGTGGACACAGGACCTGCCGGCTCCCTGCCTCCTGCTTTCCGTGGGCCCCCACCCCAAACCCTCCGGGGGGAGGGGGAGGGAACACACGCGATTCCCCGGAGTCCTAAGGGTGCTGCGGAACGGGGACACCCAGACCAGCAGCTCCTCCAGTCCTGTCCCACGTGAAGATAGGGCAGTCGGCTGCTAGGAGCAACCATTTGGGGGGCGTCCAGAGCATTTTTGGGAAGCCCAAAGAGCCGGGGAGTCCGAGTCAGCGCTGTCCATCCTCAGCAAGCTGCCAGCTAGGATCCTCCTCCTCCAAAACCCCCTGGGCGGGCGCTGAGCCCCCACTGCCCCAGGGCTCGGGGACCCCAGTTGTGTCCAAACCCACGAGATTCCCCCGCAAGTTTAATCCCAGCCCCGAAATCTCCGGGGCAGCGGCGGTGTCGGGCGGGGGTGTCCGGGCGGTTCGGCTCGGGCCGGGAGCGATGACGCCGGGAGCGCCGGGCGGGGCTGGGACGCGGCCCCGCTGTCGCCACGGAGCCGCCGCGCACCCGAGCCGCCGGATCTGAACGGGGTGCCCGCGGCCCCCGCCGCTGGGCTGGGTGTTGTCCCCGCTCCCGCCGTGCCCCTGCCCGCTGTGCCCCGCCCGCCCGGCAGTGACGCCATGGCCTGGCAGGGAGGAGCCTCCGCCCTCCGCTCCCGCCATCACCAAACTTTCCGCTGGCACCGGCCGCCGCCTCTCCCCGCACATGCACCGCCACCCGCGCTGAGCCCGCCACCCTCTCGTGCAGCGATACCGGGACAGCGGGGACAGCGCGGCCGCCGCCGCCGCGCAGCCCGCAATCGCCGCCGCTGTCACCGGCACCATCGCGGGACTCTCGGAGGACGGGGGCAGAGCGCGAGGGGCGGCGAGGCAGCGGAGCCGGTGCCCATGTGCCCGCGGTCGCGGCGGGGCGATGAAGCCGCGATGAGCCCGGCTGCCGAGGGGAGCCTGCGGCCCTGGAAGCCCGACCCGGGGCAGGCGGACGGGGGGCGGCCACCGGGGCCGGCGCTGCCGCTGACCCTCAGCGTGCTGGCCTGGCTGGGCACCGGTACCACCATGGCCGGCCTCAACAAGTGGATCTTCGCGGCGCACGGCTTCCGCTACCCGCTGCTGCTCTCGGCGCTGCACATGCTGTCCGGCGTGGCCGTGGGCTACCCGCTGGGCTGGGCGCGGGTCTCGGGACCCCGGCCCCGCGCCAGGATCTACCTGCTCAGCCTCACCTTCTGCACCAGCGTGGCCCTGGGCAACCTGGGCCTGAGCTACGTGCAGCTGGACGTGGCGCAGGCCGTGGCCACCACCACGCCGCTGGTGACGCTGGTGCTGGGGGTGCTGGGGGGCCGCCGGCCGCACCCGCTGCAGTTCTGGGCCATGGGGCCGGTGTGCGCCGGGGCCGCCTGCAGCATCGCCGGCGGCCTCTGCTTCTCCCAGCCCGGCTGCGGCTTCCTGCTGGCTGCCACCGTGCTCCGCGCCCTCAAGTCCATCCAGCAGAGTAAGTGCCACCTGTCCCCGTCCCTGTCCTGCATGTCCGCCTTCCCCTGGCGCGGCTCCTGGGGCTTAGCGGTGTTGGTGTCATTTTGGGGTCACACTGGTGCTGGGGGTTCTCCCTGCTTGCCCCACCACCCGCTGCCCACCCCGGTGTCACTCCAGCCCCGCTGCCACCCCATCCCCACCCAGGGCCACCCTGGTGCTGGTGACATTCCCTGCCCACCCCAGTGGGCTTAGTGGCACTCCATTGTCACCCCGACCCTGGTGGCATTCTGGCTCCCAGTTTCACCCCAGTGCCAGTGCTGCCTGCTGTCCCTGTTGGCCCTGGTGCCACCCTTGTATCACTCCAGCTCCAGTGCCACCCTTTGCCCACTCTGTCCCTGGTGCCACCCCAGAGCCACCCTTGCCTCCGTCGGGGCTGTGTCGTGCTCAGGGCTCTGAGGTGATGTGACTTCACTTTGTCGGTGGTGACACCATTGGTGTCATGTGGCATCAGAGCCGTGGGGGGTGGCAGTGCCTCAGTGTGGCTCAGGGTCACCCAGCCTGTCCTGTCCCCGTGGGCTCGCTGCAAGCGCCGTGGGCTGCTGGACCCACTGCGAGTGCCCCCTTCCTGGGGACTCTGGTGGCCACAGTGCCAGCCAGGCCTCGGTGTCCTTGGCAGATGGCAGCGAGGAGCCAGCTGGAATGTTTTTGGCTGGGAAGGGAGCGTTTCCTCTGGAGCCTGTGACTCGGGGCACTGTGGGGACGGGCTCTGGCACGGAGCCTGTGCCTGCCCTGAGGTCCTCGTGGCTGTACTGGGGTGCTGTGGCCTCCTAAGGGACACTGCTGTTCATTGTGCCACTGTCCTGTCATCTTTTCACCCCGGGTGGGACAGGGACAGTGGCCCTGGGGAGGGTAGGACTATGTCTGTGTGTGGCAGCCAGCCCTGCTGTGCCTGCTGTCCCCACTGTCCTCGGATGACCCGGAGGGGGAGACATGGGGACAAATGCCCCAAAATGGGCTGGGAAAGCTGTCTTGTCCAACCCTTCCTGTGGCACCCTCACTCCCGAACCCCAGTCTTTGAAACCAGACACCCTCTGAACCAGGGCATCCCCAGAGTGGGAGACTTCCTGAGCCAGGAAGCACCATAAACCCATATGGGCACCCATAAACCAGGGAATCCCAGAAATGAAGGAGTCCCAAACCCCTGAACAGAGACACAGCCAAACCAAGGAACTGGGATTCTGCAAACCAGGGCACCCCCAGCCCATGGAAGGAACTGCTCCCCAGTCATTCTCACCTTCCCAGTGACTTTTGGGATTTCTTTGCCACTTGGACCCGTGTTGGTGGGTGCTGGGTGTCCCCACAGCAGGTGGGTGTCCCCATGGGATGTCCCACTGACTGTCCCCTGTCCCCCCAGGTGTGCTGCTGCAGGAGGACCGTCTGGATGCGCTGTCCCTGCTGGGCCTGACATCCCTGCCCAGCTTCGTGCTGCTGTTCGGGGCAGCTGTAGCGCTGGAGCTGGGTCCCTCGTGGCAGGGCGTCCTTCGCCCCGACGCCGCGCTCTGGGGCTGCGTCCTGCTCAGCTGCCTGGGCTCCGTCCTCTACAACCTGGCCACCTCCTGCCTCCTGTCCCTCACCTCTGCCCTCACACTGCACCTCCTGGGCAGCCTCACCGTGGTGGGCAACCTGCTGCTGTCGTGGCTGCTGTTCGGCACGCGGCTGGGCGCGCTGGGCTACGCCGGCGTGGCGCTGACGCTGGCCGGGATGGTGCTGTACCACCAGCCCCGGCTGCTGGCTGCCTGCTGGGGGCTGCGGCAGCACCCACGCCACCAGTAGGGACCCGCGGGGGGTGGGGGCCGGGAGGGCTCTGGGGGAGTGCTGAGCACGTGTGTGCCCGTGTGTGACTCTGTGCACGTGTGCCAGTGTGTGCACGTGTGCCAGTGTGCACGGCTGTGTGCACACAGGTACTGAGGTGCACGGTGCTGTGCACATGTGTGTCAGTGTGCATGGCTGTGTGCACACGCGTGTGTCTGTGCATGGCTGTGTGCACATGTGCTTTCTGGTGTGCCCAGACTTGAGTGCACATCCTCGTTTGCACAGCACTGTGCACAAGGATGTGCTGGTGTGCACGTGTGTGTTGTGTGCACAGCTGTGTGCAAGCATGTGTGCTACTCTGTGTGACACTGCACATGTGTCAGTGTGCACAGCTCTGTGCACGTATGAGTGCTGCTCTGTATGATGCTGTATATGTCAGTGTGCACAGCAGTGTGCACGTGTGTGCTGCTCTGGATGACACATGCAGTGTCAGTGTGCACAGCTCTGTACACGCGTGTGCTGTTCTGTATGACACTGAATGTGTCTGTGCACAGCTCTATGTGTACACATGTGTTGTGTGCACAGCTCTGCACACGTGTGTGCTGCTCTGTATGATACTGCATGTGTCAGTGTGCACAGCTCTGTACACGTGTGTTGTGTACACAGCTCTGCACATGTGTGTGCTGCTCTGTATGACACTGCACACGTGTGTGTTGAATTGCACAGGTTCTGCAGGTGTGAGTGAATCTGTGTACAGCTCTGCTTGTGGGTGTGCACAGGCTCTGCGGGTGTGAGTGTGGCTCTGTGGGGCACACGTGTTGATGTGTACGATGCTGCACACATTGGTGTGCACAGCTCTGTGTGTGTTGGTGTGCAAATGTGTGTTAATGTGCATGTTGGTGTGCACAGGCTCTGTGCAGGCAGGTCTTGTGCTCGTGGGCACGTGTGCATTGGTACAGACTGTACATACGTGAGTGTGTGTGTGTGGCACACGTGTGCTGGTGTGCACAGTGGATGTGTCAGTGCCTCTCTGTGGGTGCACAGCGCTCTGTGTGTTTGCAGGTGTGTGCTGCTGGCAGGTACTGCTGTGCACAGGGGCTCTGTGCAGGTGAGCAGGTACCTGTGTGTGTGCACTGGCTCTGCACATGTGTCCCTGTGTGTACACGGAGGCTGGGCACGCCCAGGGACACGGCTCTGGATCCACAGCTCTGGATCCACGGCTCAATGCCTCCGGCTGCTGTCCCACCTGCACACGTGTGTGTGTGTGTGTGTGTGTGTGTGTGTGTGTGTCAGTGTCACTACTGAGCTCTGCTGGCTGGAGTGGCCCCTGGCTCTCTGTACACTCGGTTCTTGTGGCCAATGAGACGCCCAGGACAGGGCAGGTGCGTGTTCCCTCTCCTGTCCCCATCCCCACCGTGCCATGACAATCCCATGGGGCTGCCGGTGGTCCTGTCAGCGTCGTCTTTGTCCCCACTGTGCCCTGCCGGCCCCCACAGCTCCGGCCCTGTCCCAGTCCCTCCCAGCTCACTGCAGACTGGCATCCGTGGCTGGGATGCCGAGAGCCCGGCTGAGGTGACGGAAGCAGCCTGGACCAGCTGCCATCGCTCCAGGACGGTGCTGGGCTGTGACACGGGACAGTGCTGGGCTGTGACACAGCACACACTCACCATGGCAAAGGGACAGCCCCGTGTGTGTGCCCTGGCACCGCTGCCAGGGTCCGTGGTGGCTGTTGCCACGCTCGTGTCTCTGCGCCGGGGCCGAAGGACACAGCTCCAATTGCACTTGTCCCAAAATAAAGCTCTATTTTTGTTGTACTCCACCCTCGGCTCCCTGTGATCTCCTGCCCAAGAAGGAAGGAAGGGAGGAACACCCAGTGCGGGGATAGGAAACTGAGGCACGGAAATGCTTCGGGATGTTCCAGCTCCTGGGGAAGCCGTTTCCAGCATCTCCAGCTCCAGCAGGGACAGCTGCGGTTTGGCAGCCCCAGCGCTGGCACTGGGACACCCCAGAGGACATGGGAGGGATGTGGTGAAACGGGGAGGTGTCACTGACCACAAGTGTCTGGAGAAGGGGTGGGAGCTCCACCCTGCCCTGGGGTGGCATGATGCTGGAGCATCCTGTCTCCTGAGTCATGGAATCATGGAATATCCTGAGCTGGAAGTGACCCACAAGGATCATGGAGTCCAGCTCCTGGCCCTGCACAGGACAGCCGCAAAAATTACACCATGCCCTTCCCTCTTCAGCCCAGTGACTCACTTCACCACATAAGCACAGCCCACTTCCCTTCGAAAATCCACGCTGGTTCCCGCCCTCGTTCCCAAACAGTGATTTTTTTCCATTATGGAAAGGAGGGCAGTGAGTTTGGAGGCCAATTCCAGCAGCACCTGAGGAGCAGGTCCTTCCCAGCACACTGTGAGGGGAGGGCAGCTCTCCGGGCTGTGCCCAGAGCGTCACCGCCCCTGTCACCTTTGCCAGGGTGTCCCAGGTGTGGCTGGAGCGGTGCCCATCCCGAAAAGAGTACAAAGGGCCCCCACTTATCACTCAGTGGCCCCTGTTCTGGCCAGGAGCCTGTTTGCTTTCTGGGCTTGCATTCCAGAGGCTTTTCCATAGCAGGGAGTGTTAGAAAGCCTTTTGGTTTTCCAGGAGGAGTGGTACCTGTAAAACCGGCTGCTTATGGCCTCGCTGGCTCAGGAACCCTTCCCGATGGCATCCCTTCCTATCCCGGCCTCCTGACTCATTTGTTGGCACTGGGGTCTGCCCTGATCCTGGCTCCATCCACGGCTTTGCCTTTTCCGCCATGGATTCAGTGCCTTGTACTCCTGGTGCCCTGCAGCTCCAGGGAGCATGGCCAGATATGGGTGCTGGGTGTCCCCGTGCAGTGGTGGCCGGAGCTGGGCTGGCCATGGGGGTCCTGAGGGGTGGGACTGGGGGTTGTGGTGCCCATGGACGGCCTGTCAGTGGCAGGAGGGTGGCCGGTGTGGTGACTCTCTCTGGGTATTCTGGGCTGTGATCTCAGCCTGGTGCTATCCCTCTGCTCCAGCCCCAGGAAGGATTGGGTTTCCCCCTGGCACTGCAACAGCTGCCCATGTGCTGAGCCCAGTGCTGCTTTGGCCAAGCTGGGTCATCCCAGCCCTGGGGTTTTGCAGGAGGGGAGCAGATGGGACCCCCAAGAGCAAATGGGACACCTTCCCGGAGAGCAGTCCCTGGCATGGGGCAGGATGAGCCTAGCTGGAGCAGGGAATGATGGGCACAGCCCTTGTGAGGAGGGGTCACAGCTCTGAGGAATGGGTGGCATCTCCACATGCTTGGAGGTGCTGGCTGACACCGAATCATGGAATCATGGAATGGTTTGGATGGGAAGGGAACTTAAAGGTCATCCCATCCCACCCCTGCCATGAGCAGGGACACCTTCCACTGTCCCAGGCTGCTCCCAGCCCCAATGTCCAGCCTGGCCTTGGGCACTTCCAGGGATCCAGGGGCAGCCACAGCTTCTCTGGGCACCCTGTGCCAGGGCCTCCCCATCCTTCCAGGGAACAATTCCTTCCCAATATCCCATCCATCCCTGCCCTCTGGCACTGGGAAGCCATTCCCCTTGTCCTGGCACTCCAGGTCCTTGTCTCAAGTCTCTCTCCATCAAGGATCTCCAGGTGAAGTGTGAAAGTCCAAGGTGGGAGAAATAAATGTGTGTTCAGTGTGATGGTGTAGTTATGACATCTAGCCAGGCAGTTTCTCCTGGATCTGCTGCTGAACCAGTGTTGAACCCTTCCTTGGAATTGGTGCCGGAACGTGCTGGGATGGCGCCGGAGCAGGAGCAGCGTGTGCCCACACAGAGGAGAGGAAATCCAGGGTGGATTTACTGTGTGCCTGGGAGCACAGGGTGGAAATTATCTCTGGTTCAGGACAGGGATTAACTGTCGCCCTGAGGCCCATCGGGAGCTGCACTGGCACATCGGGATGTGGGATCTGCAACAGGAAGCAGCAGCAACAAACACTTGCTAAGCTGGGGAGTCTGAGCCAGGAAATTATATCCTTCCGGGATATGCTGAGCTGTGCTCTTAAACCTACCCCATCACAGTCCTCAAATAGTGTCAGGGACTGTCCTGCCTGTGGGGCTTGGGATTATGGCAAAGCCTTTTTTAAGGTGGATGTAGGAAGATTGCATTTTTCCTGGTCGGACAACCTAGCCCAGGGACAGAGATCTGAGAATGCTTGAAGCAGCCATGGGACTGGAGGTCAGGAGAGGGACAGGATGACCCCTCAGACTCCTTTCCAGTCCCACAGTCTCTGCTCCAGCAGTAAAAAATCCTCTCCAAGCTTTCTCCTTAACCATTTGGTGGCTTCACTGGTGGCTCTCTCTGTCACAGGCTCTTGCCCCACGCTGAGCAGGCTCTTGGCTGAGTAGCTGAGTTTCTAAAGATGAAATCACAGGAGCTTGAAGACATTTTTAAAGTCATAGAATTAGTGAATCATGGAATGGTTAAGGTTGGAAAAGCTCTCTAAGATCACTAAATCCAACCATTCCTCTAGCACAGCCAAGGTCAGCCCTAAGCCATCCCCCAAGTGCCACATACACGTTTTTATAATATTTACAGGGATGGGGACCTGTAGTCCCAGGCAGCCTGTTCCAATGCCTTACCACCCTTTCTGTGAAAAAAAAATTTCCTAAACCTCCCCCGGAACAACTTGCGGCCATCTCCCTTGTCCTGTCTCTTGTTCCCTGGGAGAAGAGCCTGACCCCCACCTGGCTCCAACCCCTCCCATCTCTTGGGGCTGTGGGACCCCAGCAAGGAATGGGGTCTTCACGAATGCAAGCAGCTTGCCCAAATCCTAAAATCATGGAACAGTTTGGGTTGGAAGTAACCTCTAAGTTCATCTTGTTCCAATGCCCTGTTACGGGCAGGGACAATAACCATGGATGTTCTAAAGAAGGCCAAGGCATCTCCTGAAAAAGAGTTGTGCCAATCAGGTGGGGGAAGGGGAAGGGTCAGGACAGCTTTGGGTCTATCCCAACCACAGATGCTGGAGCCCGTGCTCTTCCTTCGCTCTCTGGAAGACAGAAGATGACAGGACTTTGTGTTGCTGTCTCAAAACTCAGAGCTGTATTCCAGTTAGGAAAAACAAGTGTTGGTGACATTCCAAGTCTCCTGACTCACAGCAAGTTGCTGTCCTGCCTCAGCAGCACAGTTTGTGCTGGAAAAAAACAACATTCCCTGAGCACGTGGTGGTCTCAGAGTCCCTGTCAGGGCCCTGGTACAAATGAGATGTGAAAACTGTGCTGATTTTATTTATAGTAAAATCCACTACTCACTGGGGTATCTCAGATCCTCTGTACTTTCTGCAACACAGACTTCATGTTCCTGCTCCTCAGATGGGAGTTTATTTTCAGTGCTCCAGCGTGGATCTGGAAGAACTGCTGCTGGCTTTCCCTGGATTTCTTGCCAAGAGGTCACCACAGCTCTCTCTCCACCACAGTACATGGAGCAGCAACTTCACTTCCATAAACATGGGGTTCCATCCTGGTCAGAGAGCTGAGCATCCAGAGCTGCTGGTGCTGAGCTTTGTACTGGCCTGACCCTGCTGCCAAGAGCGGTTGTTGGGATCTCTGATAGGATGGCAGGATCTGACCTTGGAGAAAGCCAGCAGTGCCCTGGGCTGAGCCCCAACATGGGCAGCAGGGGAGGGGGGGTTTCTGCTCCTCTGCCCCGCTCAGGTGAGACCCCACCTGCAGAGCTGCCCCAGCCCTGGGCCCAGCACAGGAAGAATGTGGATCTGCTGGAGGAGCTCAGAGGAGGCACCAAGATGATGGAGCAGCTCTGCTGTGAGAATTGGGATAGCTCAGCCTGAAGAAGAAAAGGCTTTGGAGTGACCTAATTACAGCCTTCCAGTATCTGAAGGAGCCAATAAGAAAGATGGAGAGAGACTTTGGTCAAGGGCCTTGAGGGACAGGATGAGGAGGCATGGTTTCAAATTGAAGGGGAGTAGGTTTAGATTAGGTATTTTGAAGAAATCCTGCCTTGTGAGGTGGGGAGGTCCTGGTACAGGGTGCCCAGAGCAGCTGTGGCTGGATCCCTGGCAGTGTCCAAGGCCAGGCTGGATGGGGCTTGGAGCAGCCTGGGATGGTAGAAGGTGTCCCTGCTCATGATAGGGTTGGCACCAGATGGGCTTTAAAGTCCCATCCAACCCAAACCATTCCATGATTCCATGATTCCATGATTCCATTTTTGTTTGAGAAATGGAGGTGCTCCATCAGGCCAAGCAGACGGTGGGGACTGACTCACCCATGTGTGTCCCCATGCTGAGGATCCCGGCTGTCGTGGAGCCCAGCAGCTGGACATGCAGGCAGTGGGGGTGTCCATCATGGGGACATGCAGGTCCTCCCTGTGAGGACAGAGCTCCAGGCACTCACTGCTCCAGGCAGACACCGGGGACGGTGCTGGTGCAGTGGGTGAAGGGCAGGGGAAGCTGTTGGGACCACTGTGTCACTGAGGCTGGAGGTGACTCCTGTGACTCCTGACCTGTCAAGGTTGCCATGACGACAGCTGGCCACCAACAGTGGAGACAGTGGAGACCACATGGTGGTCATGGAGGAGCAGGGCCAAACACGGCCTCGCATCACGGTCTTCATACCACCCCAGAGCCGGCTGATCAGCAGGCCCCGGTGCAGGGCTGGGGGACCCTCACACTGTTCTGGGGCTGGGAGACCCTCAAACTGGGCTGGGGAACCACCAAACTAGGCTGGGGGAGCCTCACACTGAGCTGGGAGACCCTCAAATTGGGCTGGGGGACCCTCAGATTGGGCTGGGGGACCATCAAACTGGGCTGGAGGACCCTCACACCATCCTGGGGCTGGGGGATCATCAAACTGGGCTGGAGGACCCTCATACTGGGCTGGGGACCCCCTCACACTTGGGGAGCAGGTCCATGGGCCTCTGACACAAAGCCCTTTCTCACCCAGAGCAGCCCTGCAGACTGGGACCTTGACTTGGACTACCCTCTGCCCACCCCCAGCAGACACGCTGCCGCCCATGAGCAGCAAGTCCTGGAGGAGCAGGTGAGGTCTCCTCTCCCCTGGGGTGAGGTTCACAGCCCCCTCTGGCACAAGGGAGCCTTTAGGTGTTCAGCCTGCTGGATCAGGAGGAGGTGCCAAGGCTCTCTTCAGTGGCTGGGAGAGGTAATTGCTGGATTTGGGCCACCTTTGACAGGAGTTGTGCCTCCATCCCGCCCTCAGAACACAGCTGCCATGTCCTATCTCTGAGCCACCTGTGGTTTGGAATGAGATACAGGCATTGCTGACCATGGACTTAACCTGGAATCAGATGTTCCAATGATACTCTGGAAGAGAACAAGTTTAGACTGGATATTGGCAAGAGATTCTTCCCTGTGAGGGTGCTGAGGCCCTGGCACAGGGTGCCCAGAGAAGCTGTGGCTGCCCCATCCCTGCAGGTTGGATGGGGCTTGGAGGAACTTGGTCTGGTGGAAGATGTCCCTATGGGTTGTAGCAAGATGAGCTCTAAGTTCCCTTCCAGCCCAAAACCATTCCATGATTTGGTGATTCTGTGATTACACACATTGGAGCTTTTTGCTTGGAGGCGAGCTTGGCCATTATGAGGGATATGGTGGCATGTGTCTCTTCCCGAAGACAAGCACCACTTTGGAATTCAGTTTTTCAGAGAAGAGGAGAGAAAGATGGCGTGCATGAAGAAGACAGCCGAACAGTTTAGAAAATGCCTGGAAGTGTTTGATCGCAGGAGTGGGAAAGTGTCAGGCCCCACCTCCCGCTTGCCTGCGAATCAAATGAAGCCCTCGAAAGAGGCAGGAAAAGCCGACAGAAAAGTAACCAAGAAGTAACACGTCTAGAGAGCTCCTCCTGCAGGCTGTACTCCGGCTCCGGCCACGGCTTCCAGAGCCATACTTTAGGAAGAAACTCTAGGAAAGTCCATCAATAAACCGGGACAATCCCTCCGGCTCTCGGGTGTTGCTGCCCTTTTCAATCGATGGAAATGGGGTAGTTGGAGAGCCTGGGCTGGGAGGGAGCAGTGGGGCAGCTGCAGGAGTGGAACACCTCTTCAGGGAATTGTTTTCCTGGAAGGGAGTGGGAAAGGGATGTGAAAGAGATGGAGTTTTTCCTTGGCTTGTGCATTGGGGGTGGCTGGGCACTGCCCAGGCTTTCCAGGGAATGGTCCCAGTCCAGAGGTTGCCAGAACTCCAGGAACATTTGGACACCACTCCCAGGGATGCACAGGGGATTGTAGGGGTGTCTGTGTAGGGCCAGGAGCTGGAGTGGATGATCCTTGTGGGTCCCCTCTAACTCAGGATATTCCATGATTCCTGTGTCCTGGTTTTTCAGCCACTGTTGCAGCATTGGATTTCATAAACATAAACCTTTTCTGCTTGAAAAAAGTTGCTCATTTTTTATGCTTCCCAGTGACCTCGAATTCAATCGGAATTGGACCTTGGAAGATTGCCGTCATGTCTTCAATCAAGCATTTTCTTCACTGAACTGAAAAATGCTCAGTATCTTCACTCTGTGTCCCTCAGCTGAGATTTCTGAAGGGAATTCTCAAAACTGGGAAATGTGGAATATTCTCAGAAGTGGGAAGGGCGCAGCTCAGACCCCAGGACAGCACAGGTAACTCACAACCCATGGCTCAAAAATCAGGAATCTTTAGGTGTTGGCAATTCTCCATTTACTGCAAGACTATTTTTTAAAAGAAGCATAAAACTTTTCCCTAACCTCTCCATAGACACGATTCAGGTGCTGCAAGACTCTAGAAACACTGCATAGAAAACCAGGGGCTGGCTTCAAACCACAAATCTCCCAAGTCTTGCTTTTCCCGAGTATTTAAGGAATCTTCTTCTTGTCCTTCCTGCTCCCAGCTGTGATAAATGTGCCCTGCACACTTCTCCCCATAGTCAGACCCTTCCTTCTTGACCTCAGTTTTTGCCTGCTGGGTTTCTCCAGGAAAATGGGGATTTGCTGTTCACCAGATGAACTGGATGATCTTTAGGGTTCCTTCCAACCCAAACCATTCCGTGATTCACTGACAGCTGCTGGACAGGACACACAGGTAACATCTCTGGTCATGCTGGCACCAGTGCCAGGCTGGTGTCCACCTACACCAGTTGGTATGGTGACTGAGACCCAGGAAGACATGTACTGAGAAGAATAACAGTGAAATGCCAAAAAGCAAATAATGCCAGAAGTTTTTAGAGAGGAGCCTAGAGGTTGTCACTTGTGCTGGACATCCATGGGGTTTTGTTTGTGGGAAGATGCTGTGGGAGAGGGACTGGTTTAGAACCAAGCAGGACCCACTCTGCACACTGCAGGTGTCCCCAAGTGGTTCCTGGCATGCAGCAGTGCCCCAGGGGAGTGGGGCATGTGTCCCCCTCCTTGCCATGGAAACAGAGGGGCTGCAGGGCTCTAACAGAGCTTCTCAGTGTGGGGGTTACAGAGCTCGGCCCCTGAGCCCCTCCCTGTCCTCCCCATGCTGGAAGAAGCCTGTCACCAGTTCCTTCGGTCCCCCAGCTCAGAGCTGTCCTTGATCCCAGTGTTCCCATGGCAGAGTCCACCCTGGCAGGAAGCAGGACCCCTGGGATGAAGAGCCCCAGACCTGGGGTGATGTTCACCCTGTCCTTGCCACCTCCCCAGCCCTGTGGTCTTGAAGCCCCTGGAGCTGCTGGAGCTGGAGCGTTCCCCAGGACAGGCTGGGGGTGTTGGCACACCCTGGGCCTGGCTCTGCAGGGGCTTGGTGAGGGTGCTGATGGAGCCTGGGGTGTTCCCACTTGGCAAAGCCAGGAAGCAGCTGGCTTTTGCCTGGGAGATGAAGGGTTTGACTTGCTGCTCACAGAAATCACAGAATCATTAAAGTTGGAAAAGCCTTCTGAGAGCATCAAGTCCAACTGTTCTCCCAGCACTGCCAAGGCCACTGCTGACCCATGTCCCCAAGTGCCACATGCACTGTTAAATCCCTTCATGGGATGGGGACTCCACCCCTGCCCTGGGCAGCTGTGCCAGTGGTCTGACCACACTTTCAGTGAAGAAATGTTCCCAAATCCCTGAACCTCCCCTGGCCCAGCCTGAGGCCATTCCCTCTCCTCCTGCCCCTGTTCCCTGGAGCAGAGCCCGACCCCCCCGGCTGCCCCCTCCTGTCAGGGAGTTGTGCAGAGCCACAAGGTCCCCCCGGAGCCTCCTTTGCTCCAGGCTGAGCCCCTTTCCCAGCTCTGTTCCCTTCTTGGACATGCTCCAGCACCTCAAGGTCTTTCTTGTCATAAAGGGCCCAGAACTGGATGCAGGATTTGAGGTTTGGCCTCAGTAAACAGAGTCTGACCAAACACACACTCTGGTCTCTGCGCCCTGACAGCCCCAGGGACATCTTCCTGTGCCACAGCTGCCCACTGCCCTCTCCTCCTGCCACCCAGCTCCAGCCTGGTGCTCTCAGAGCCTTCCCAGCACCTCCAGCCCTCCATCTTCCCTCTGTTGGGTCTTTTGCTCAGAGCTTACCCCACTACATTCATCCCTTCAGCAAACTGCAAGGACTCCCTGGTTTCTCTGTGCCCTGCCTGGGCCCTTCTGACAGGCTCTGAGGGCCAGGGAAATGCAAACTCCATCCCACTTGTTCAGGATACAGACACCGTCATCCCCCTGACAGCATGACATGGGAATGAGGGAACAGCAGCCAAAGCTGCAGGCGGGATGTGGTCAGGGATCAGTTGGCCCTGTGGATTCCTCCAGGGCTTGGTGTGGTGCCAGAGCTTCCTGTTCCCAGTAGAGCACAATGCAAGGCTGCAGCCAAAGGATGGTGGCAGGAGGGGACTGTCCCTGCAGTGACAAGTTGGGGTGCTGTCGCCCTGAGCAAGGCTTCATTGCATGCTTCTGCTCTTCCACCATCATTTCACAATCAGTTTAAATCATCCCCCTCCTTGATGTCCCTTCCCAGATCCCACACAGGGGTGGGTGGCAGCAGGAACAGGGAAATTATTTGGGCAAACCAAGCTGGGGTGATTATGGTTTTCCAAGTGGATGGGCCAGCCAACTCCCATGCTCTGAGCTGTGCTTCCCATTGCTGTAGAGGAGTCGGATTCAGCACCTGGGCAGGGATTTGGGTGCAGCCAGCTGGGGCCAGGGAAGTCTCTGGTGTTCAGGTGTCTGTCACAAAGTCCTGCTGTTGGAACACAGCTGGGCTCAAACTGTGGGGGGTGGTGTGCCCAGGCAGTCCCAGCACCCAGGGGCTCCTGGATCTCCCTTCCCTGCTTGGACATGCCCTGCCCCACTCCCCTGTGCACATATTTGGATTTTTGGGCACCTCTGGCTCAGGCAGTGATGCAGTCTGGTGGGTTTGGATGTAGGGAATTGTTTGAGGATGGATCTGAGGTTTTTCTACATCCTGGATGAGGTGGGATTGACGCAGGTTTGGTGATGGTTCATCCAGCTCCCAGACTGACCTGTTTTTCTTTCTGGCTGAAGAGGTACTGCTGGCCCGGAGCGGTGTGTGGAGCTGCAGGACGAGTCGGGGCTGCTCTGGGCATGTGTCATCACCCCCATCTCCTCCTGCAAGATGGGAATGTCTGTAATTACCCGGATCCAGGAGGGAGCAGCAGTGATCCACAGTCTTCCCTACTTTAGAGGAGGTTTGGATGTGACCCATGGCTCCACCCTTTCCCTCCTCTCTCCCTGGATGTCCCAAGGACTTGCTGTTCCTTTGAGTGGGCTGTGCACACCAGGACACAGAGGACTCCAGCGACACTCACTGAGCACTTGATCCCATCTCCAGATCATGGCTGTCAGGATGTCCAAGTCTGCATTTCTTGGAGAGCAGTGGCCCATTTCAAACAAAGCAACCAGGACACTCCTCAGCTTTGGAAAGAAAAATGCATTCTTTTCATGATGTATTTAATTGCTAAAAGAGCTGCAGGGCATTTGGCAGCCTTTCAGAGGAGTCAGGGAGCAGTTGGGCAAGTAGGCCCAGTGTCCCTCATCCATCCTCACCAGTGCCAGGCCAGAAAGCCCAGCCCTGGTGGTCCCACTACATCTCCCCCTGCCAGCCCCTCATTTGCTTTGTGTAGGGAAGCAGTTGGGAACGGGTGAGTTGCTAGCACGGCAGATTTATTCATGGACTTGGACAATCCCTGCACAGAAATAAAGGTGCTGCGCAGTCCAGGAAAGACTGGAACCCTGGACAAGGCTGCCTGTGAAGGTATGGCCACCCCACTACTGCTCTACACCAGCTCCTGGCAGGGACAGAGCTGGCATTGCTGGGAGCATGGACCAGAATTTTGCTATGTTTCCTGCTGGAAACAAATCCTCCTCTCCTGAGGGCATCCATGTCACTGCCTGGGCAGAGGGTGAGGGCATGACTGCAGTGCAGCATTCAAGGGCCATCATGTTCTTCACAAGCATCATTAACTCACTGGTAATCAATTAACTCAGCCGGTACAACATCAGTATCTTCATCAGCTGACGTTATCACTTTTATGGCTCTGTAAAACCAATCACGCTAACAGTGAAGCTCAGGGGAATTCTGTTGTGTCCTGATGTTTCAAGACAGCCCCTTGGGGGCTCCTGGACCCACTGGACTGACCCGTGCCTGGCAGACGTGACTTTGGAGGTACAAATATTTTCCGGGTCACTAGTCGAGCTCTCAGTTACATAGGACTGAAAAGCCCGGAGAGAACCACACACCTCTGGTCTCCTGCCCTCCCCTCTCACAGCCCCCTCAGCCGCCATGATGAGCCCCCACCCCCTGGCACTGGGCGGCAGGGGGTTCCTCATTGGCCAGCGGCCCTGCCAATCAAGCAATGGGCGCCGCTGATAGGCGGGACCTGAACGGGGCGGGGCCAACGCAGCTCGCTGTGAACCGCCGGAAAGGCCCCGCCCCTCGGGTCGCCTGGCAACGAGAGGCACCGGCGGCGGGACCGGGACCGGGACCGGGACCGGGATCGGGATCGGGATCAGGACCGGGAACGAGAGCGGGACCGGGATCAGAGCTAACTGCGCTGCCGGAGCTGTCATGCCCCAGTAACCGACTCCATAGACACCCCGTCCCGCCCCCGGATGCTCCGGGGCCGCTTATCCCAGGTCCCTCGGATCGTCCCACCCGGCCCCCGAGCCGCCCGCCCCTCATGCGGGGATCCTCCCCACGGGCAATCACCCCCCGCCTCTCACTGACCCCAGTCCCTGGGTCCTACTGCTATCCCAAACCCACACGGAGGGGATACTTCATTCCTGTCCGCCTCCCGCTCCGCCCCCTCCAGCTGCCCCCTGTCTCCTCCTGTCCCCTCCCTGCTCCCTCTTGCCCCGTCCCTGCCAGCCCTGCCAGATCCCATCTCCGTCTCCCATCCCATCCCTCTGGCAGTGCCAGGCTTGGAAGGGTAGTGGTTTCCCATAGAAGTTTTTCACTGGGAACCCTGCCCTTCCCTCCGAGGTGGCCCCAGGGTCCTTCAAGCCCCTCTCCACACCCTTCTGGGGACTGCAGAGCTGCAGTTTGTGCTGCTCCACCTCAGCTGCTACTCAGAAGTGGTTGGGAGCTTTTTCCCTACCACCCTTCAAAGCCAAGAATCCATCGCCCCCTTCCCACAGGTGTCTGACAACCGTTCTGGGTCAGAGAAGCTCTAATCCATGACCCCATGTTCTGATCCCCATGTTCTGATCCCACGCTCAGACCCAGAGACAACTCCAGTATAGTCTGGAATGCTCATATTTTCCCAAATTACATTGTTTCTCTAATGCTGTCACCGTGTTTTCGTTTTGGAGAGAAAATACAAGCAGGGAAATTAGGAGACAGCAGCAGCACAGGGACCTTGATTTTCTTCTGGACCCTCATCTTGTGAAGAGCTGCTGTGTCTTTTCTAGACCTCAAACTACTGAGCCCACAGGTGTTTAACTGAATCCATCACAAGAGGGGATCCAGCTGCATTCCAAGAATCCTTGTGAAGTAAAGAGCTGTGATGAAGAGCATGGCAACTCCAGGGAAGGCAGGGGTCCCATTAGGTATCATGAAGTGGTTAGATCCATGCCAGTTAAAGCCTGACTGCACGGAGACAGAAAGAATCCTAACTGTCCTGGATGAGACCATCGCCAAGTTGGAGATCACCAGGTTGATCCCACGGGTTATTCACTCCCTGGAGAGGTTTTCAAGGATGCTGGGACCTGAAATTACGAGAAGCCTTGTGGAGCATCAAAAGCTCTCAATGGAAATCCAGCACTTGCTCACCAGCCCTGGGGATGAGGAGAGCAGGAAAGCTGTGGAACAACACCTGAAATGTTCCATGAGAAACATTCTGAGGCTCATCCTGGCCAACCCTTTGCTTTACCATGGACTGAAATATGAAGTTTGGGTGAGACAGTCAGCAGCGGATGTGTTTATCAAAGCGTTTATGGAGTTCCGGGATCTCACGCTTGAGAGGCTTCTGACCAGTCCTGATGAAGAGAAGCAAAAGGTTCAATTCATGAAAGAGACAATCCTCCAGCTTGATAAAAACATGGGAACGATCTCAGCTCTACAGGCAGAGCTGACAGAAGCCATCCAGACTCGAGATGAAGAGGTATGATCTTTTGGGAATGTGTTTTCTGACAAAATGTTACTGGAGCAAAACTTTGGGAACTAAGACTGATCCCTTGCAGTTCCTAAAGAGCAGGTTCCAGAAATAATTTCAAAAGCAGATCCTAAACTTAAAGATGCTATTTCTATTGTAAAGAAATGAAAAATGCTTATTGCATGTTTGTTTTTTTTTAAATTTGAATTTGTCATGTTTTGAACTTGTTGTCACTAGCCAACTAAAACAATGTAAATGCACGAGTTCCAGAGGAGTGGCAGCACAAACTGCTGTGATGGTATCCTGGCAGGGTGACAGTGCCAGCTGCTTCACTCCCTGCTGCTGAAAGAATGAAAAGTCATTACAGGGAGAGATCGCTCTGATTAAAATCCATTTTTAATATCTAGTCTGTCTTCACTCTTGCTTAAAACCAACATTTCTGTGACTCCCGACTCTTAACAGCTGCCATGGAGCATTTGTGATTAATCAGTGATTATATGAATTACATGAATCTTTATCTGCAGCTAAGGTGCAGATAATTGATTGGACACTTCCCAGGCACTTATCCAGCCTGTGGCTGTGCTAACATCCAAGCCCAGAGCTCCTGACAACAATCCTTTGTTTTCTACCTGTGCTTCTCTTTCTCCTCCCTGCAGTAAGGCTGGCCTGAGAAGGTTTTGTCCTGTGCTTGCTCCACTGGATGGTTCTGGCAGAACCAAGGGCCTGCCTTCTCTCTGCTCCTTGGAGTTCTAGGAATCGAGACACTTGAGATTTTTATGTGCAATTTGGCAGCTTGTCCAGGACACGGTGAATAAAACTGTTTCACTGATCCCAGCTGGGGATTTCCTCACTGAGCCGTGTCCCCCAGTCATTCAGAGCATGATCCAGCCCTTGAGAGAACCACGGGACTGCCCCAGGGACTCTGGTTTGGCTGCTCCTCAGGTGGCAGTGCCAGTGGGGCTCAGAGTGGTTTGTTCACTCTGTACCTTTGCTAACAGGAGCCGGGGGAAGGTTTCCAAAGCTCCTGTGTAAATCTAACTCTTCCCTCGGCGGCAATGGCAGGTCCTTGGTGCTACCTGAGCAGGCAACTGAGGGTCCCTTCTTGGATCTCCTCCACCTTTGCAAGGGTTTTTTCGGCCCACCTGACACTTCAGTGGCATTTTCCAGGGGTATTCCTCTTGTTTTCTGGCCTAGGTTAACAAGAAGGACAAAATTATTGAAAACCTCAAAATCAGCATGGAAAATCTGTCCAAGGAATGCGAGGCTGAAATCCAGCAGATCATGAAGGAGGGGGAAAAGCAGAGAAAACTGGATGAGGAAGCCTCCCAGATCAGGTGTGCCAAGCTGGAGGAGGATGTCCTGCGCCTGAGAGCAAAGCTCAAAGCAGTGGTGCTGGAGCATCGAGCCTCAGAGCTGGTTCTCAGGAAGGTAAAACAGAGGAGGGTTCTGGGACAGGAGGTTTAAGACTGCTTGCAGAGCTGTCAGCTCTGACTGCTGCCTGCTGCAAGGAGTTCCTTAGTCCCTGCTCATTGCTGGCAGGATGCACATGGTGTTTGTCAGAGCACACCCGTCCTGTCCTCATGCTCTACTGATTCCAGTGGAAAGCAGCCCTGCAGCGACAGCAGGGACGGAGCCTGACACAGGTCCTGCTCCTGCCGGCTGCCTCGGCTCTGGGAACACCTTTACACCGTGCTGTGTCACTGGACAGAGCTCAGGGCAACAAGGCTGGAGCAGGACAGGTGAGGGATAGTGAGAAACCAGGGATCTGCAGTAGGGGGAGCAGAGCAACGCAATATTGGCTTCGTAGAAAGGGCTGATTTAGGGTTCAAGGTGGAATGGGGCTGATGCTGAGGGCTCAGCAGGTCCTGCACTACCCAGCACTTGGCAGAAACCAATGAATCAAGATGGGCTGAATGAGGGGGAAATGTGACTTCCTAGAGTCATCCCAGAATGGTTTGCATGGGCATGACCCTTAAAGCCAACCAGTGACACACCCAGCCATGGACAGGGACCTTCCACTAGCCTAGGGTTCCTCAAGCCCAGTTCAGCCTGGCCTTGGGCACTGCCAGGGATCCAGGGGCAGCCACAGCTGCTCTGGGCACCCTGTGCCAGGGCCTGCCCACCCTCCCAGGGAACAATTCCTTCCCAATATCCCATCCATCCCTGCCCTCTGGCACTGGGAAGCCATTCCTGTGTCCTGTCCTCCATCCTTTTCCCCAGTCCCTCTCCAGCTCCCCTGGAGCCCCTTTAGGCCCCAAAAGGGGCTCTGAGCTCTCCCTGGAGCCTTCTCTTCTCCAGGTGAGCACCCCCAGCTCTCCCAGCCTGGCTCCAGGCAGAGGGGCTCCAGCCCTTGTAGTATCTCCTCCTCTGGACTTGCTCCAGGTCCCTCCTGTGCTGGGCCCCAGGTCAGCTCTGCACCTGAGCAGGGACAGACCCCCCCCCCCCCCAAGTCGACAAGTCCAGCCGTCACCCACCAGCACCCTAAAGTCCCCAGAGCTGAGCAGAGACAGGAGGTAGAATGGGAGCAGCAGGCAGGCTCAGGCCCCTGTAGCAACAGCTCTGCCCTCAGTAATATATTCTGGTGACACAGAATCTAGAATGCAAAAAGGGCATTTTCCTTCTCGTTTTGCTCACTCTGGGTATTCCCTCCAAACCAGCACAGCCTCCTATGGGCAGGAAGCCCATGCTGGTGATGGGGCACCTGTCACTCTTGCCCTGCGTGGTGCAGCACAGAGGGCTGGGCACTGACAAAGCATCAAACCTAAGTTAGAGCTGCAGTACAACCCCCAAAATCTTTGCCTTTGCAGCTATGTCAGGCAGTTCCTGCCACAGCAGGGCTGCTGGTAGAAAGCTCAGCTCATTCCAGCACTCAGGCAGATGCATTTACTGACCACAGAGACCTCCTTTCCTCAGCAAGTACAAGTTGTACTTGTGGTCTAAATAGCTCAGGTGTGGCCTCGTGATGGCCTGGGAGCCCTTGGGACATCCTGGGGCAGTGCCACACAGGAAATGGAGCAGGAATGATTGCACAGAGCACACATCCAGAACTCGAAGTAAACTGCCCCAGGCTGTAGAGCAGTATAGCCCCTGCTGAACTGTTTTACAGCCAGAAATAGCTTTATTTTAAAACACACCATCCTCTGAATTCTTTCTGTCCCACGTTCATGTTTTGCAGTTCTCAACTGCTTCATTTTTAGGCTGGTTGCCCCAGTTTGTTGATGACTTGCCACATTCCATCAGACACATTCATTTCCTCCTGCAGAAAGCAACTTCCAGGTGCTGTTCAGCCCCTCAGCTCCAAGCTGTAAACCAAATAAATCCCTTTGGGAATGTCCCAGGAGAATCTTCAAACCAGGGCAAACCAAGAATTTATTAGCTAAGGGAAGCTTGTTACAGGGAGGAAGTGTAACACTCAGATGTAATGATGCCACCAAAGCTGTGATGTTTTCTCAGTCAGGATACTTCTTACCAGGCCTCAGGTGCCTGAAATAATCTGATGTTGTTTTGCGTTTCAGGAGAAGTGCAACACGGAGAGCGAAATTGAGAAATGGGTCCAGAAATATGACAAAGACATGGCAGAAAGACAGGTATTGGCTTTAAGTGCTTTTCTCTGCCATAAGATGATTTGCTCTGGTAGATTCCTGTCCCAAGGGATGCATAGCTCTTACTCAGGAGGCCATGGAAGTGAGAGGCAGTTCTGCATACAGATGAACTACAGGAAAAGTGTCTATGTGTCCAGGAGTCCTCTGCTGCTTTGGCTTTAGGAAAAGTTACATTCACTGCTAAATCCCACAGTTTTTGGGGTCAGGTGGGTCACCATGTTCTGTCAGGCACATCCACCTGATGCCAGTAAATAGGTTTTCAGTTTTGCCCCAATCCTCAATCCTTGTGGCGCTACCTGGCATCCAAATCCTGCTCCTGTTCCTGCTGGAGCAGGACCTTAGGACCTTAAAGGATGTGCTGAGTGTTGCACCCAACTGAGCCACAACAGGCTGAGGGTCACATCAGCACCCCCAAAAATGTGCTTCTGGGAAGGCCCTGGTGGCTTTCCTGTTCTTGCACTATTTATGGGGCTGGATAAAAGCTGCTGGATTCCTAACACAGCCAAATGCAGGAAAGGGCCTGAAACCTACTGCTAATTGTAAGGAATGATCGATCCCCCGTCTGATGTTTAATAATGGGATTAGTTTAGTTTCCTGTCTGTGGGGAGGCAGGAGCCCCATGTTTGGGGCAGAATGTGTCAAGGCAGACCCATCCCCACACTGCTGGTTCCCAAATCTTCCATGGTGGGAGGATTTTTCAGGGAAGCATCAAAGGACCCAGCATTTCATGGAATTCCCTGGATGCTGAGCACCTGCTTTCCTTTTGAATCCCTTTGGAAAGGCTCCAGCTAGTCATGGTTCCATGACTTTGGGATGGGTTTCAGGACCCTCACCTGGGGATGTGGGGAGAAGCTGCTGGCCTGTTGCCCCTGACCCCTGCTGTCCTGCCAGGCCACTTACGACGAGATTGAGGCTGAGTACAACGAGGAGAAGGCCCAGCTGGCCCTGCTGATGGAGAAACACGCTACACTGATCCAGGAGTACGACTCAATCCTGGAGGAGCGCAGGATACTGAAGGAAAGGGCGGAGGAGGCTGAGCGGATTTTGGCCAACAGGAACCGTGCAGCTGCCTGCATCCAAGCCTACTGGAAAGGCTACTTGGTACGCTCCACCTACAAGGCAGAGCTGAAGAAGGCCAGGGCCAAGGCCAGGGCCAAGGGCAGGGGCAAGAAATAAAGCCCCAAATCCCTTTTCTCTCCCTGGCAAAGCTGCTGGGTCCAAGCTCTTCCAGATAAAAGCATTAAATTGTTAAGGTTGGAAAAGACGCTTAAGGTCATCAAGTCAAGCCGGTACCAACCTGTTCACCACCAACCCATGTCCTCAAGTACCGCATCCACATGTTTTATGAACACTTCCAGGGATGGTGACTCCATCACTTCCCTTGGCAGTCTGTCCCTCGTGAAAGTTTTCTTAATATGTAATATAAACCTGCCCTGGCACACCTTGAAGACACACCTTGAGGCCGCTTGCCCTCAGCCTGTCCAGTCCTGCCTGTGTGGAGTTGACAGCCCACTCCTAACTTTAGGTCCCTTCCTTGCAGCCTCCCTTCCCAGGAGAGAGCAGTGAAATGGGGATGCCCCTCTCTCCACAGACAGGTCCAGGGAAGGTGTGTTTCCTTCTTGGCAGCCACAAGAGATGCTGGGATCTGTGAGACTTTGAGCAGTTGGTACCTGTGTGGATAGTTTGGGGGGTAGTTACAGCAAGAAGGACATTCCCTGTCCAGGGAGGCTTCAGTGCCCAAACAGCAACAGCCTAAGAGTTCCTGCCACAACATAAGTCTGAATAAGAGAAGGCTCCAGGGAGACCTTAGAGCCCCTTCCAGTGCTTAAAGGGGCTCTAAGAGAATGGGAGGGGGATGTGGGACAAGGGGCAGAAAGACAGGACAAGGGGGAATGGTTCCCACTGCCAGAGGGCAGGGATGGATGGGATATTGGGAAGGAATTGTTCCGTGTAGGTGGAGCGCGGAGGCAGTGCCCAGAGGCTCTGGCTGCCCTGGATCCCTGGCAGTGTCCAAGGCCAGGCTGGACATTGGGGCTTGGAGCAGCCTGGGATAATGGAAGGTGTCCCTGCCCATGGCAGGGGCTGGAAGCTTGTTATTAACCCACCCCATTCCATGGCTCTCTGAAAAGCAGTTCTTTGCAGCCCAAAGCACTCTTAGGCTGTTGCAGAGCCAGGACTTGTCCCAAGGCCTGCCTCAGTGTCACTGGTGCTCCTGGCTGAAGGACTCTCCAGGCAGGAATTGCTCACCCTGCTCCAGTGGGGCAGGAGCACAGCCCAGAGTGGTGCATGGAGTCAGCCCACATCTTTCTTCACCCCTGGAGCTGCTTGGTCTGGATCTCAGGGCTTGGAGCACTGTGCCCTCTCCAGAGCTGGGGAAGCCCCCTGACTCCCCTGAGCTCCTAGCAGCACTGGGACAGTGTGTGAAGGTGATGGGTGAGAATAATGGGATCAGGGAGATCAGAGTGGATCAGGGAGATGAGTGAGATGTGATCCATGATGGGGAAGTGGGGAAAGGGCAGAGGGAAGGGGGAAGAGGGATTGGGGAAAATAAGAGAAGGGGAAAAGTGGGAAGGGAAGAAGGAAGGGAAAAAGAGCCCTCAGTGTATGTGGGGACAGCCGGCCGGACAGCACCTGCCACAGGCCTCCACAATACCCTGGGCACAGACATCCCCTCAGACATAAACTCCAAGTCCGTGTGCTGGTAGAGGGAGCAGGCGAGCGGGACAATGGGATGGAGCTTAATCTCCCGGCTGGGCAGGCGACCCAAGAGAGTTAATTAACAGGAATTTTTACGTAAATTCGCAACCTTCCCCTCAGTCCGCCCCCTGGCACGAAATGGGGCGGGGGTCAAAATGGGGGGGAGGGTGAGGGCGGGGGCGGCGCGCGCTGTTCCCGCCCCGTTTCCCCCCGGGGGCGCCGCCGCCCCGCGCCCAGCGCCCGCCGCCGCCAGGCCCCCCGGAGTGGCGCGGGGGCGGGGCGGAGCGGCGGAGCCGCGGCGGGGGCCTCGGCCGCCGCGGGGTCATGGAAGGCGGCCGCGCTCTGCGGCGGCGCGACCCGCGGGCTGGTCTCGCTCTCACGCCCGTCCCCTGCCTGGCCTGCCACGGACTGCCGGCCATGAGCGGCGAGCCCGGCGGCCGCGGCGGGGGGCCCGGCCGGGGACCACCCGCCGCCCCCCGGGCCTCCGACACTAACAGGGGTGGCTCTTCAAGTGGACCAACTACCTGAAGGGCTACCAGCGCCGCTGGTTCGTGCTCAGCAATGGGCTGCTCAGCTACTACAGGTACCGGGGCCGGGGGGCCGGGCAGGGGCCGCCGAGAGGGGGACCACGGGGGCTGCGCTGCTGTACAGCGAAAATCGCCTCGTATTGCTCAGTTTGGCCTTTTTTTTCCTCTCTTAAAGACAAACTCAGGTTTTGATCCTGCAGAGCCGCGGCGGGGTGATCCTGCAGGTGCGGGGCAGCGGGGCCCCCCGATCGAGAGCCTTGGATCTCCATTGCATCCTATCCCTCCCTCCCCTCCTGCTGCAGCAGCTCCGGCTGCTACAACTGCCCAAATCCCCCTCTTCCAGCCAAACAACCTAAGCCCTTTTCCCAGTGGCTGCGAGCGCTGCGGTGGCGGTGGGAGGATGGCCTGGGATGCTGTGCCGGGGTTGTCGGGCTTGGCAAGTCAGCCCAGGCTGGGGGCTACGTTCCTGAGGCACGGAGGGAAGCTCCAGCAGTGATTGCAGAGCCGTGTCTGACTCCCTGTGCTGTCTGACGCGGTGGGTTTGTGCAGACGGGCTGTGGGCTCAGCGTGTCAGACGCCCCGAGGCTGCGAGTCTGAATCCAAAGTGGTGTCATCTTTGGAAGTTCTCTTGCGCTGCTTGTTTCACTTGAGCGGTGAAAATACGAACGCGAATGTTGTTTTTTTTTTACTCTTTAGAAAGGTGTCTGTGTCCGTGGCAGGAGAGTGGTACGAGAGGAGCTTTAAGGTCCCTTCCCACCCAAACCGTTCGGAGGTTCTGTGATTTGGATCGTGTTTATTCTTGTCACTTGGAACACAAGTGCTCTGTCACCCTCAGTGTTGTGGAGCAGATGTTGGCTGTACTTCAGAACACGGAAACAATCCCGGATATTAGAAATGGTTGAGGTTTATAAAATAAAAAGTCTTTAAAGTGCCAAACCCCTCTGAGACAGGAATTCTCTGTAAAGGCCATGCCAAAGCTGTTTTTGTTCCCGACATAAAGTTCATCAGCTGATTTCCTCTCAGCTCCAGCTGCTGACACATAGCCTGAAGCAGATCCCAGAGCTCCAGCTCCCTGTCAGGTATGAATATGAATTCTTCCAGCTCTTAAGAGAGACCTGGAACTTGGGTCCTGGGGTCGGACCACAGAAGGTAGCAGTGCAGAAGGTAAATGATGTATTTATTTGCTTGAGGTTGTTGAAAACCCTCGAAGAACATAACCCAAACAATTTTCCCCCCCCAAAAAATGTAGTTACCTCTCATTAATTCAGCTAATTTACTGTAATGCTTTCTGGAATGCTTTAACTCTGCTCAAAAAGATTGTTGGAGTTTTAACACTCTGCTTGTAGCCATGTCAGAATATTATTTTTGTGAGCTAATGCCAAGTCTGTCATGAGCAAACAAGTGGTTTTCTGCAACAATTATTTTAGATGGGAACAACCAGGTTTATTTTAAGACCATTTGATCTGTTTTAGGCTGAAGCAACAAACAGAAACACCCAGGGAAATTATTCTGAGCAGCATGTGAAGAAGTTGAAACTTTGTGGAGCTTTCAGGCAGGGCAAACCAGCAGCTGCTTGGGGAAAGGGATGCTGGAGGGTTTTGTGCTTCTTTTCATCGCTGGGCTTGATGACAACTGAGTTAATTTGGTTGTGAGTCAGGAGTACAAAAATATAGTGCAGAACACGTGGTAAAGTCTTTCTTAAATGGAGAAAAGCCTCCATGATACTCTTCAAAACCGCTCTGAAATAGTGGCTGTGTCAGCTTGAATTGCTCATCTGGGAGTGCTTTTGGGAGACAGTCTGGGGTAAAAACTGGCATTTCTGTTCTGATACAAATTCCAGCTCCATGGCAGGAGCCAGGCAGGTGTCAGGCTGCTGCCTGTTCACTGATAAAGAGCATATATCTATATTTGTGTATCTATATATATTCTATAGAGGTCTCTGGCATTGTGAGAGTCGCAAGTCTGGCTTTCTGATGCCTGTTTGTGCTCATACCAGCTCAGCAGATCCACACCAGGAGTCTCCTTTCCTCCCTTTGCAGGTGAAGTGCTGCACTCTTCTTGTGTTGTCACCTTTATAGCTACACAACCCACCTGATTTAGCTGTGGCTGCTTGGGAGTGGCTTCATAGAAACCTTTCATTTTGCTTATCTCCTAAAATCATCTAAACGGAGAAAGCTGCCCCGTGATGCCCAAGCTGTCTCCTCACGGGGATTGATTCAGTTCCAGGTTGAAGCTTTTTGTTCCATTTGGATTTCCTGCCGCTCGCTGTTTAGTGTTAAACCCCAGCCTGTCACGTTGCCTGGAAGGATTTTGGTTTGCAGGGTTGAGCTCATGAAATCCCTGTTGTCCCCTCAGCGTCCCCAGTCGTGCCAGTGGGTGGGTGGGTGCCGTGCCATCCATCGGGAGCCGCTCCAAGGGGTTTGCTCAAGTGCGATGCCAATTTGCTGACCAGTTGGTTTCATGGGGACAGTTTGCTGAATTAAAGCTTCTAATTAGAGCATTTTTCCCAAATGGAGCATTTAAAGCCTCCTGCAGCTTTGCTACATCGATGAAGACATCAAGTCTTGCTGCCAGGGAAGCTTCATCTGCTTTTGCTTTCATCTTTTTTGCTTCTCTGCTCTGAACCTGTGAAAAATAACACAGCTGAGGAATTCTTGAAGAGTTCCTGTGCAGTACCCTCCTCTAGAGTGAGGTGTGAAGGTTTAGGAAGTTCTTAAACCCACAGGAAGATAGCTGGACCATTTTAGTTGCCCTTGATCGTCCTTCTTAGGTTGTTTCTGACCAAGTTTTTTGGCTGATTTGGTGTTGCTTGCGTGGGAAGGCAGTTTGGGGATGCAGGACTAGTCTGCTTGACTTGCTAATGATCCAAACTCTCTCTGAACTCCTCTGGCAGGCTGCCAGTCAGATTTATCATTATCTATAATTAGCGGCTCTGTACGGGAGAATCTAATCACCTTGAACAGATAAGTGTTTTCAAGGAGATTAGTAAGGATCTTCAGGTGAGTATTAATTCATCGAAGATCTGCGTTTGCTCATGTGACCATGGATGCTCCAAGAGTGTTGTGTTCTCTCAGCAGCTCCTTGACCTTTCCAAGTGCTCTGGGATGTGTTGGCTCCTCTGTGGGATGGGCTGGAGCTGGGTACCTGTGGGCTGTGTGTCTGGAGAGCTTTCAGCAGTGCTTTGTGTGGGCACTGGGGTGTAAAGATGAAAGCAGTGACAAATGGAGAGGGGAAAACCATGTCGTGTTGTGTGTGGTGCCTTTATTGTTGGGAAGGAAAGGTCTTCTCCATCAAGCAGCATTAACTCTCCTCTAAGAGCAGTGATGGGTGCCTGGGGCACTTCAGCTGTCGTGTCTGGGTCATCCTGCAGCTCATTTCCCTGGAAAAACCCTGTTTCCCAGCGCAGCATTCTTCACCAGCTGTATTTTATCCAGCAGTTAACTCTTGGTTGGTATCACAAGGGCTCAAGCATAGCCCCGAGGGCTTTATTCTGTGTCTTGTGCTGAAAGCTGAGCTGGGGAGTTGAGGAAAGAGCTTGAACCCCATTGCTGGTGGTAGAGATATGGGGGGATTGGGGCTTCCAGGAGAGACCTCTGGGAGCCTCTGATCCAACTGTTCCCACAGCATTGCCAAGACCACATCCCCAGTGGCCACATCCGCACGTTAGGTGGCCACTGACCCATGTCCCCAGGTGCCACATCCACATGGCTTTTAAATCCCTCTGCTGCTGCCCTGGCCAGTGGCTGACCAAGCTTCCAGTGAAGAAATTTTCCCAATATCCAACCTGAACCTCCCCTGGTGCAACTTGGGGTCATTTCCTCTCTTCCTGTCCCTGTTCTCTGGGAACAGTGCCTGACTCCTCTGTCTGCCCCCTCCTGTCAGGGAGCTGTCCAGAGCCAGATGGTCCCACTTGAGCCTCATTTTCTCCAGGCTGAGCCCCTTTCCCAGCTCCCTCAACCTCTCCTCATCACACTTGTGCTCCAGCTCCTGAAGTTTCCAAGGTGTGCAGAGCTTCTCCAGGCCCCTCTTCCAGTGTCGGACCACCCTTGGAGGGGAAAACACTTCCTTATATTTAGCTTGTACATAATAGAGTGAGGCAACACACTCTGCTGCAATGATTTTTGTAACACCTTGTCCCTCTGTAGACAAGTCCTGGAGTGTTTGTCACTCTCTGAATGCTGGAGCTTGCAGGTTTCCAGGGCAGCCATGCAGCTCCTGGTGACTTGGAGCTAATTGTTTTTAAACAGTGATGAATAATTGGTGTTCCCAGTCAGCTTGTTTTCCCATGGCACTCGCTGCATCCATATGGTGCTTCACTGTTGCTCCTTGTTATTTGCCCATTCCAGAGGCAGCTCCTCGCTGTGCTTTGTCCCTGTGGACATGGTGCTGGCACAGCTCCGTGGGGACACCACGTGTCCACGTTGCATTTGAGGGGCGCCGTGGGGCGAGGGGAGTGATGCTCTTTGGGCTGCTGGTTCCAGGCTGGGTAGCTCTGCTCCCAGTTTAGTTCTGCGGCGGAGGTTGGGCTCACTTGACTCTGAACAGCAACTGCTGCTGACTCTGCAGGAGGGTGTGAGACACGGATCTCATCTTTAAGGATGTTTCCATCACGGCTTGGTTATTAGTGCTGGCTGAGGGTTTTATAGCTGTTGCCTGGTTCTGTTTGCTGGTTGCAAGCTGCCACAGCAGCCATGTACCATCTTTCTGCTTTATTTCTGTCCATATCATCTTCATTTGGTTATATGTGATTGATGTTGTCCCTCACCCCATCCCTGCAAGTGTTCCAGACCAGGTTGGACAGGACTTGGAGCAGCTTGGTCTCATGAAAGGTGTCCCTGTCCATGGTAAGGGAGTGGAACCTTTAAGGTCCCTTCCCATCCAAACCATTCCATGATTCTGTACTGACTCAAGTACTTCATTTGGTGGAATTGTAGAAGAAATAACTGATTTGTCATGTGCAGAACTAAACTTTGAGAGGGGCAGAGCACTCTGGATCCACGTGGAAGCACAGCAGCCTGTGCTGCTGTGTCAAGGTCGGTCGTGCAGGGATCTCTCAGGTAGCTTGGCTCACCCTGCAGTTTTCACTCCTGGAGCAGTTTGCAGGTATGGAGGGTTTTTATGGGCTCAGCTTCTTGGGTTCTTACCTGAGGGAGGTGCCTGTCACCCGTTTCTGGTTTCACCTGGTCCTGTTTGCACTGGTGGGGCACGCACTGGTGTAGTTCTGCTTTGCTGTCCTGGGCAAGGGCAGGGGATCACTGCCCAGCCCTGCATCTCTCCGCACAGTGCTGCAGCTGCCTCAGCTCTGCTGGAGTGGGACAGCAGAGGCTGTGCTGACCTTTAGAAGCAGAGGTTGGTGTGGGCTGGCTCCTGCTCTGGGACATCCATGGCTGTACTCACCCCTGGGAAACCCTTGCCAGCCCTCGGTCCATCTGCTGCTGTGTTGTTCCAGGAGCAGAACGGCTGTCCTTTTGCTCCAGAAGTGACTGCAATCACCTGCCTCTTCCTGCAGCTCCTCTGCCTGTCTTTTTCCAGGGAAATATGTGTTCAGCTCCAACTTGGCTTGCTCCAATTACAGGTTTAAGTTGGTGCTTGTATGGCCTATCATCCTCTGTATCCACAGTGAGTCACCGGGAAGGAGCTGATCTTTCTTGTCAGGAGTATTGTGAAGAACCTGCTGTGCTTTTCCATTCAGTATCCCTGTATCCTGCCTCATTTTCCCCTCAAAAGGAATTTCCAATCAGTGCAATGTGCTCTGAAATCACCTCTGAACAACGAGGACATTGATTATCTGTAGGTTGAGTTATGCTGCAGCAGGTCAGACTATTGAGCTTCTCTGTATTGTTTTGTGCTTGTGTATCAATTATTGTAGCTGGGTAATTTTAAGTACCTGAAGTGCTATCAGTGATATCAGAGCCCTCTGCTCCCTGTAGGTCTGTCAGCTCTGGTGCTGTTGGCCAACAGCTCAGGTTGTCACCCTGAAATGTGAGCTGTCCCAGCCTGCAGTCAGAAGGGCAGGCAGCATCCTGGAGATTTATCTTTAAATAAGATAGCTCAGGTTTAGGAAGCACTAACTGGAGGTGTTTAATATCCCTTCAGGTCCTCATTATACCGTTCAATTATTGTAGCATTTCCTACAGCACCGTGGCAGGGATCTTTCCACACTTTACGTCAGCCTTTGTTTGGTTTCGATCAAAAAGCTTGTTTAATAATTAATGACATAATATTCCTGTGTCTGCCGGCTGCGGGCTGGGCAGGCAGAGTCGAAGCTGGAGGCAAACAGAGCTGGATGTGTGTGTGGTGCTGGGGCAGCGGCTGCTGACTCACAGCTGTGTGTGCAGGGCCAGTGCCGAGCCTTGGGCTGCCAACGGATCAACGCTGCAATTAAACATGCAGATGGGAGCGTGGGACTGCGTGTCAGCGGAGCTCCGCGATGAAAGCTGAACAAACGGGAACAAATCTCCTCTTTGGTCCCCTTCCAGGCACTTGGGATGCGCTTTCCCTCTGCAAGCCAGTGCTCCTGGCAGGGCTGGTTTGTACCTGGCCTGTGCTGTCCCCAGGTGATGCTGCTCCTCACTGTGAGACATCGCTGTGAGCTTGGCTCTGCTTACAGGTCACATCATGACACACTGTGCACTGATGGAGCTGGTGCTGTGTCAGCACTGTTGACTGTGGCACAAACCTGCTGTCACCCATGTTTTCTCTGCCCTTCCTTTCACACCAAACTCTGTTAGTATCCACATTGTCCTGGCTTTTTTTTTTTTTTTTTTATTTTTCTAACTCTTCAAGGCTATTTCTTGCTTTGAATACGACCAGATAGATGTATGTCCCTGCAGTGACTCAGGGGGAGGTGCTTCATCCCCTAAAAATAGTCTTAATTCTCCCAATCTTTCTGGATGAGAGCACTGTCTGGGCACGCGGGGCTGTTTAAAGCAGCTTCTGCAACGCATGTGGGGGTAAACATGGTGAAATGGGAGTCACTGCCTTTCTCTTTTCCTTCTGTAACACAAAGCAGTGATTCTTAATCTGTTATTAGTAGCTACAGCAGGTTTCTGCTAGGAACTTTATAAGAAACAGAGCAGGAAATTGTCCTTTTCACCTGCTGCTTGTGTGTTGTTGGTGTCAGATCCTCTCAGGATCTCACCAGCTTCAGGCTGGTTGGCTGGCACACCTGAACACCGTGGCTGGGTGGACTCTCAGAGAACAGTGAACTCTCAACAGGGGCTGGCACTGGTGACCTGGATAGGAGCAAAGCTCCTTTAGGAAGTTTCTTGGCCTCCTGGTGCTGGTGGTGTGTTGAGGTCCATGGCTTTGTTTTCCTCAGGGATGCTCCCAGAGACACAGGGCTGTGTGTGCTGTGTTCCAGTCGCGCTGTGTTGCTGTTCCCAGCTGACTTGGTGCTTTGTGCCTGTCACTCAGCCCAGCACAGAATTAGAGTATTTGTCACAGCAGCAAATATCCATGGCAACTAATTCCCCAGCTCTGGAAATCTTCACGATTTTTGAAGTTTCTCTTTTCCTGTGAAATGCACAGGGGTGGTTCCACAAACTTTTTTTTTCAGGTCTTCTGCAACTGTCAGGAGTGGTGGCTCTTCTTGGAAGCGTGTGAAAAATACACCAGTCCCGGTTCGGAAGATGGGGTGAGTTTGGGTGGATTTGCCTGCAGCATGGACATGGGTGACTGGGATGTGCTCGTGCCAGTGGGACACTGACATGCCCCTCCTCTCCAGGGCTGTGCAGGAGTGGAGACCACAGGATGAAAGGAGCAGATTTTGGAGAGATGTGGAGGTGCTGTGCAGCAAGTGGGGGTGGCACTTGTGCCCATAGCCCGTGAGGAGTCAATGAAGCTGTGTCAGGCTGGAGATAGGGAAAGGTTCTGCCCCCCGATGGTGGTTGGACACTGAACAGACTCCCCAGGGAATGGGCATGGCTCCGAGGCTGCAGGAGCTCCAGGAACGTTTAAATGCTGCTCCCAGGGATGCAAAGGGTGAATTGTTGGGGTGTCTCTGCATGGTCAGGAGCTGGACTGGATGATCCTTGTGGGTCCCTGCCTGCTCAGGATATTTCACAATTCTGTGATTCTGCGTTAAGTTTCAGCCTTTGGTTTGAGGCCCTATTTTGAAGGGCTCTGTCCAGGAATGCTTGGGTGGTGCCTGGTGTTAGGGCTGTGTTTTCCAGCAGCTCCATCCTTTGTTCTTGGAAGACTGAGACTTTGCTGTTTCCAAGAATGCACGTTCCTGTGACTGATTCTGGATGCTGTTTGTCTGTTGTTTATTATTCCCAAGTTGCCACTAATATTTCCCAGCAGGGCTTGTGGAGCAAAAGGCACTACAGGTTTATAGTGTGTGGTCAGGTGGAACTACTCCATGGCTTTATTTTATCCCAGCAGAGTTTTCCATTCCTTGTCAGCTGAGTCTGTGTGTTCTGTGTTGGGGAGAGGCTGCTTTGGGCTCCTTGGGTTTGCATCTCTGCTGGGGTGGAATTTTTATAAGCAGGAGAAAGGGAGCGCTCAAACCAAAAGTTGTTTTGTGATGATACAAGGTTGATAATCATTTTAATACTTCATAATTTGTATTTGGCACATATGGCACGCTATCAGCTCCCTCTTGGACTTGTACACAACATGCCAGACCCCATTTGGGAGCTGATATGGTGGTGGTGCTCCCATTAGCTGTATCCTCTCAGGGATTGATCAGGAGTACATACAATTTGATCGGTTCTTGCTAGCTGTGATAAGATCACACTTCATTAGTTGCAGTATTTGCTGTGTAATGTGGTTATTAACGGGTGAGCGCCTTCGCAGCCGGGCTGTGGGTGATGCCAAGTGGAGCAGAGAGGTCATAGGTCTGGATTTCAGAGGGACTGTGACAGGCTGGAGCAACAGGGTAATGGGAACCCCGTGATGTTCAGCAAAGGCCAGCCCTGCCCCGGGGTTGCTGGCTGGAAGCAGCTCTGCAGAAGAGCCCCTGTGGACAGGAAGGTGACCAGGAGTCACCAGAGGTCAGTGGTGGCTTTGGCTGCGTTAGCAGAAGTGTTAAGGGAAGGGACTGTCCCCTGTGCTCTGTCTGAGCTGTGGGTCCGGTTTGGGGCCCTCTCAGGATGAGGCTGGAGCAGAGGAGGAGATGGGATGACCCAGGAGGGTGTGAGAGGACAGAGCCTGGCTCTGTTCCTGGGTTTGGTGAGCACATGGGAAATGCTTCATGGACCCGTGGAAGCATGTTCACTTGTCAGGGAGGCCTGAGTACTGGGATAGGATTCAGGAGAGGTGCAGGAGCTCCTGACTATTCTAGCTGTGGGTAGACAAGGTTCTGAGCCACCTGATCTGGATGCAGATGCTCAGAGGAGGAGACTAGACCTGAGGCCTCCTGAAGTGCCTTCCAGACACATTTCATGGACCATTCCGTGGTTATTTCTGACACTTTTAGTGAGTTTTAGTTCGTTTTAGTGAGCCTTCAGCTCTCCGGATGCTGATGGGGAATGAGAAAAAGCTGTGTCCTGTCTAAGGTGTGCCCTGGCATTGCTGGGGAGCCCTGGTGATTCCTGTGTCTGAACCCTTAGACTGTTTCACAGACCATTCCATGGCACCCTAAATTGAGGGGCATCCTGACCCTGGGACAGCCTGAGCACTGGCAAACCAAATTTATGGGATTAAGTTGTGATTTACTGCTCTATCATGCTTTTATCTGTTAAAACTTATAATAAATAGTGTTTGGCTGGAACACTTGGAGAGGCAAAGAAAGTCCCGGTGGTGTTTCTGATCCTTTTCGGAGTGGGATTGGCATAGGAATTTTCCCTGTTTATTTGCCTGTGCAGTGTCTGGGATGTCCCAGCTGGGTGCTGCCCTGGAACTGTTTTTCCAGGAACCTACATTTTTTTGTAGGTAAACACTGAGTATGCACTGGGTGAGGCATTTGCCTCTCCCTCTCCGTCCCCTTACTTTTCACCAGAAGGAAAACAATAAAGATTTCAGCTTTAGGAAAAACCTGTGGATGCAAACTCCTTGGAAATTTAGTTTTGAATTTGGAAGTTGACTTGTAGGGGTCTAGAAATGTGTGCTTTGTTGCTCTATAACGAACCCATTTTTCCCTCCTTACAGCTGCAGACATCCAGCCTGGAATTGTCATTTGTAAGTACTTTCAGAAGCTGCAGCTCTGTATCCCAGCACAGATAAGGTCTGTAATTACTGGGCTGGATTGAGTTCTGCTGCACAGCTGCAGCCTTAAGGTGCCTTTGCAGCACAGCAATGAAGTCTCTGACTGTCCATAACTGATATTCCTCATTTTTGGAACGTTGCAGGTTAATTTAAGCAGGTTAACAAAGCGCACGCTGTGAGAATGAGGACGATTCCATCAGGATTTGTACAATTGATTTCCAAATGAGCAATACCTGAACAGGCTTAGTGATTGTGAGAGTCACATTCTGCCAGCAGTGGAGGTTGGGAGCTTCAGGGAGGAATTTCGGGAGGCATCCCTGTGGATGCTGCAGGGAGGTGTTGATGCATTTCTAGGAAGCAGTGGGATTGCAACGGGGAGCTTCCCAGTGTCACGAGGCTGCTGTGCCAGGCCCGGGGTGTCACCGGGTCAGGCTGGAGGGGGAACATAATCTTTAATCACGAAATCATGGAATGGTTTGGGTGGGAAGAGACCTTAAAGCTCATCCAGTGCCTCCCCCTGCCATGGCAGGGACACCTTCCACTGTCCCAGGCTGCTCCCAGCCCCAATGTCCAGCCTGGCCTTGGGCACTGCCAGGGATCCAGGGGCAGCCACAGCTGCTCTGGGCACCCTGTGCCAGGGCCTCCCCACCCTCCCAGGGAACAATTCCTTCCCAATGTCCCATCCATCCCCTCCCTCCATTCCCTGTGTCCTGTCCCTCCATCCCTTGTCTCCAGTCCCTCTCCAGCTCTCCTGGAGCCCCTTTAGGCCCTGCAAGGGGGTCTGAGGCATCCCAGGAGCATTCTCCTCTCCAAGCTGAACAATCCCAATTCACTCAACCTTTATGCAGTGAGGTTTTAATGTTGTGAACTTGGCCCAGGGCATTTCCATGAAGATTTACAATTTCTATAGTTTTAGAAAGGAGGAATTTGTAAAGTAGCTAAAACACCGATATTTAATCAGACATTGCCCTGAAGCAAGGCATCCTCATGGGTACAGAGGGAGTTGGAGTTTTGTTTGACATTCAAGACACCATCCTTCAAATAGTTCTGCTGTTTTCCATTTGCTTTGTAAAGGAAATAAGTAGTAAGCGCTTTGTCCCATGAGGCATGTACATAAACTCCATTATTATCGTTAGGTGCAGTTTTAATTTCCAAATTCAAAATACACCATTGTCGTTATATCATATAATAGTCCATTATACCATTAGGCGTAGTCTTAATTTACAAGTTGGTTTATTTATGGAGCTGCTGGCTTGATGTAAACCCAGCAGAGGTGCTTGAAATCCCTGTGTGGGATCGGTGCAGTCCTGTGATGGCAATTCGTGGGGGCATGTCCCGCTTGCTGCACCTTTATCCCTCAAACACAACCTCACAAGGAGTGTTTGTGCCATGCCAGGTCTCTATAAAAAGAATCTGCTCCCATGTGCAAAGTGTTGGAGTCGGAACAGCTTAGCTTAAGTGAGCCTGGATGCGATGTGATCCCGCTCCCTCACTTGGGAAAAGGGCATTGTGCTGCTTTTCACTGCTGTCTGCTTCTTAGTATCATAACAATCCTGGAATTGGAAGAGACCCACAAGGATCATCAAACTCCTGGAATATGTTCATATGGGGGAATTCCCTGCAGTGGCCTGGTGTCTAACCCCTTTTACAGCATTTTTTTAACTGCTGGTAAAATAAAAGTGAATAAAAAATAGAAGGTTTCAACCTGCTTTTCTTCCTGTAAAAGATTAAATAAATACAACTGGGCAGAGAAGATAAGAAAAATGAGTTTTCAAGCAGCTTGCTGGATTATGGGAAAAAAGGAGGAGGATGGTCACAGCTTTATTTGTCCTCTGGATGAAGTCCTGCTCTGGAAACCCGCTGAGCACTGGGCCCTGTTCCTCTGCAGCTCAGCTGGGCTCTTCCGTCTCCCTTGGGACACTTCCCATGTCCTCCCTGCCATCCTTTGGGCTTCTGTGGTGGAATCTTTGGGCTCTTTTGGTGAAATCTTTCCAGTGGCTGAGCCTGCCAGGGTGAGTCCCTCAGGGCTGAGCGTTCTGCTGGAGAGAGGGGCCACGAGTCACTTCCTGGAGTCATTCAAGGAGCACATGGATGCAGAGGGGCTTCTAGGCCAAGCTGGGCCTGTTATCTGTTTAAACATTTGTATAAATAGGTGCTCTTCACCTCATAGGAGTTTTAAACTGGAGAGCATCGTTCATCTCCCTGCTGTTGGCTGGAAAAGACAAAAAGCTTTGGAAAAGACTGGATTCCTTGTGGTGCTGGCTGCGCTTCTGGTGTTTGTTTGTTGTCTCACACCTCACTGGGAGCGTGGATCGCTGACGGATCCTGCTGGGACACATGGCAAATGTCTCTCTGCTTCTCCTGATTTCCCTGATTTCCTGCACTGGCAAAGCACCCAGCTTGTGTGTGGCACCTCTCTGCTCCCCTCTTCCGGTGGGATTTGTCCTGGTGAGCAGCCAGAATCCCTGCTTCTGTCCCAGCAGTCAGGTTTTCAATTGTTTGAGAGGCAGGGGAGGAGGTGTTCTGTTGAAGGCAGTGTCGGATGTGGCTCCTACAGAAATGAAAGCGGCTGAGAGCTAAAAATAAACCATTCCCAGCATTGTCCCTGTGACAGGAACTGCTGGACATGAGCTCTTGGGAAAAGAGGGTTTAAATGTCCTTTGTGAAGCACCAGGACCTGGGCTTCAGGGGGAGATTTTTGGACCTCCTGGCACAATCCTGCTGTTTCCCCCGAGCCTGAGCAGCTGGGGGGGGGCAGGGGGAGCTTGCGGAGTTGTCGGGCCAAGCAAGATGTAAAATTGGGGTTTTTCTCATGAAGAAACACCAGCTAAAGGGGCTCCAAGAGAGCTGCAGAGGGACTTTGGACAAGAGCCTTTGGAGTGACAGTACAAGGGAGAATGGCTTAAAGCTGAAAGAGAGTAGATTTAGATTGGATCTTGGGAAGGAATTGTTCCCTTTGAGGGTGGGGAGACCCTGGCACAGGGTGCCCAGAGAAGCTGTGGCTGCCCCTGGATCCCTGACAGTGTCCAAAGCCATGTGGGACATTGGGGCTTGGAGGATCCTGGAATGGTGGAAGGTGTCCCTGCCCATGGCAGGGGGTGGCACTTGATGAGCTTTAAGGTCCCTTCCTACCCATTCCATGATTCTGTGGATCACTTGTTTGCCTTTGTGTGTCCAGCAGGCTGCTTTGGAAGCCCCTTGGTTTCCCTGAGTGACAGCTGGAATGGAAAGGGGTGACTTTGGGTAAAGTGCTGATTCTGCTTTTATGGATGTGAACCTTTCCTGCTGGGAGCAGAGGGGTGGGATGGCAGCTGGTCTTTTTGGGAGGTGTGAAGGGGTCCTGGGCAGGGAGATGGTGGCCAGGCTTGGCCAGGGGAGCATGAAGGGCATGGGAGCAGAGGGCAGGACTAAGATTGTGCTGAAACAACTCAAATGTTTCTGCATTAAAACCTCTGAGCTTTTGTTGCACCACACAAGTTGTCTTGCAACACAATGCACTGAAATAGCACTGAGAGTCTGTTCTGAGCAGCTGGGAAATTCGCTGCAAGCTGCAAGTCATCCCTGTCTGTGCGTGAGAGCTGTCCCTTGTGAAGGTCAAAGATTTTGCCTTCCCTCTTGGCTGTTCCCTGGAACCCACAGTCAATATCCGTAGGGTTTTTGCAGTAAATGGACAGCTCTGAACGCTGAATCCAGAGCATGTCTTGGGTTATAGATTTATGGAATCGTTTGGGTTGGAAGGGAATTGAAATAGCATCTTGTCCAACCTTGCCATGGCAGGGACACCTTCCACTGTCCCAGGCTGCTCCCAGCCCCAATGTCCAGCCTGGCCTTGGACACTGCCAGGGATCCAGGGGCAGCCACAGCTTCTCTGGGCACCCTCAAGGTGCCAGGGTCTCCCCACCCTCTCAGGAACAATTCTTTCCCAATATCCCATCCATCCCTGCCCTCTGGCAGTGGGAAGCCATTCACCCTGGTGCTGGCACTGAGACAATGCAGAAGGACATCGGGTCTCCCAGTGAAGCAGCTGAGATGTGCCAGGCCTGTCCCCAAGCTGATGGCCAAGATCACTTGGGCACCTGCAGGATCTGATCCAAGAGCACCCTCAGTCCCAGTTGTGGCCCAGTAAGTGGTTAACTCTTGATTTCTCTTTTAAGTAAAGCTCTTGGCATCTTCAGCAGCTGGAATGCCAGCTGCCAACATTTTTTATTTTTTGGGTGGTGTCGTAAGGGATGGGAAAGGTCTTGCACTGTGCCTTGGTGCCCCTTGCACTCAGTGCTGACATGATTTGCTGTGCTGCTTGCATTTCTCTCAATTTCCTTTGCTTTTACAGAAAACCTTCTCTTCCCAAGATTGCTGACCTCCACACTCTGTGTGCTTCAGGGATCATCTGATCATTTCCTGGGTAGCGGAGGTCATGGAGGCACCTTGTGTGTTCGTGCTCCCTTTTTCTGCTCTCAAGTAACGATTTCCTGCCCCCTGGAATCTGTTCTGGAAGCAGGCAGCTGCTTCTGCTGCCCACTGCTCCAGGGGTGACTGCTCCCAGAAGCAGGATATGCTGACAGCAGAGCTGAGCATGGATTTCTCATGGAATGATGTTCTGGGTGATTGCAGGAGGCTGCAGAAGCCGCTGCTGTTGGCTGGTGTTGGGTGTTTTCCTTGAGCAGAAGCAGCTGTTTCCCCTGTTTAGGGAAAAGATGGAACTACAGGAACATCTCTGCATCTGCACGGGACGCACACCTGAAACATCCCTCCACATAAACGCATAGGAAAGTGCTGAGCTGAGGATTTCAGTCAAGGGCTGAGAGCAGAAGTTCAGCTTTTAAATGTGAAGTTTAATCTTCTCGTGCCTTAAAATAGAGGAAAAAATATATTTATGCAACCATGTGGGCTTTGCATCCGGATATCTATCTTGAAGGAATATTTCATCCAGAAAGAGATTCTGCATCTAGATATCTGTCCCTAAGAAATATCTCATCCACACAGAGGTCCTGGGCTATAATTGAGTGTTGTTTGAAAGCTGGCAAGAAGTCAGGAGTGCGATGACTTTAGAGTGATGTTTGAGGTCACAGACTGTAATTCATGTGCTGTCACTGAGGGAAATTTATTAGGTACTGCAAACATTAACATTGACAGTAACTTGCAGAAAGGGAAAAATTCCTGGAAGTGAGCTCTTCTACCCACCTTCCATCTCAGAAAGATGGGATAAGTCTTGTGCTTGAAACAAATACAACCCTGAAGTCTGTAGTGTGGAAAACCAGGATTTTTTAACCAGTCTGAATATTGTAAATGGGACAGGAATTGATGGGATAGGAATAAAAATTGGGTTTTAATGTTGACTGTGTGTGCCCTTTGTGCTATTATGTCCTTGGCTGTGCTGGTGAGAAAAGATAAACACAAGTTGACTGTGGCTGATCTTTATGCTGATCATTTAGCATACTTCCCAGGGGCTGAAGGACCAGTAAAAACTTGGAAGCCGAGGCTGTAATGAGAAAAATGACTGCTTGAGGCTCTCATCTGCTGCAGAACATTTATTTCTTGTCAAATGAGCCTTGTGAGTGGTCAAAATGAGCTGCTGAGCACGTGAGCCAGGCCTGGCCCGGGTCCGGGGGGTATCCTGGTGGCTGTGGAAGAGATGGGATCTGGAACAGACCTTCCATGAGCTGGTAACTGATGGGATAAACTCAGCAGCAGCTGAACGTCTTGGTGGGTGTTTGCCCCAAAGTCCTGGTGGGATTTTCCACCTCTGGATCTTTGGTATTTTAGCTTGTGAAGTTAAGCAAGCAGCGAATAGGGGTGACTGGAGGGATTCCTCTGGCAGTTTTGGAAGCTCCATGTGCAGAGCCCAGCTCCCCACAGCCATTTTCAGTTCCATGTGCAGAGCCTGTCTCTCCACAATCAATCCCAGTTCAAGGTGCAGAACCCAGCTCCCCACAGCCATTCCCAGCTCCATGCCCAGAACCTGGCTCTCGGTAGCCATTCCCAGCTGCATGCTCAGGATCCAGCTCCCTACAGCCATTCCCAGCTCCCATCAGCCATTCCCAGCTCCCATCAGCCATCCCAGCTCCCACAGCCATTCCCAGTCCCCCACAGCCCATTCCCAGCTCCCACAGCCATTCCCAGCCCCCACAGTAGCCATTCCCAGCTCCCCACAGCCATTCCCAGCTCCCATCAGCCATTCCCAGCTCCCACAGCCATATCCCAGCTCCCCCAGCATTCCCAGCTCTCACAGCCATTCCAGCTCCTGTAGCCATCCCAGCTCCAGCAGCCATTCCCAGCTCCCCCACAGCCATTCCAGCTCCCACAGCCATCTCCAGCTCCCACACTTCCCAGCTCCCACACGCCATTCCCCAGCTCCCACAGCCATTCCCAGCTCCCCACAGCCATTCCCAGCTCCCTCAGCCATTCCCAGCTCCCACAGCAATTCCAGCTCCCCACAGCCATTCCCGCTCCATCAGCCATTCCCAGCTCCCCACAGCCATTCCCAGCTCCCCACAGCCATTCCCAGCTCCATCAGCCATTCCCAGCTCCCACAGCCATTCCCACTCCCCACAGCCATTCCAGCTCCTCACAAGCCATTCCAGCTCCTCACAGCCATTCCCAGCTCCTGTAGCCATTCCCAGCTCCCCACAGCCATTCCCAGCTCCCATCAGCCATTCCAGCTCCACAGCCATTCCCAGCTCCCCTCAGCATTCCCAGCTCCCACAGCCGTTCCAGCTCCCATCAGCCATTCCCACTCCCTACACCTTCCCAGCCCCTCAGCCATTCCCAGCTCCCCATAGCCATTCCAGCTCCTGTACCCATTCCCAGCTCCTCACAGCCATTCCCAGCTCCTCCCACGCTCCAGCTCCAGCCCATTCCCAGCTCCTCACAGCCATTCCCAGCTCCCCACAGCCATCCCAGCTCCCTCACAGCCGTCCCAGCTCCTCAAGCCATTCCCAGCTCCCACAGCCATCCCAGCTTCCTACCCAGCTCCCCACAGCCATTCCCAGCTCCTCACAGCCATTCCCACTCCAGCAGACATTCCCAGCTCCTCACAGCCATTCCAAGCTCCACAGCCATTCCCAGCTCCTGTGCCATTCCCAGCTCCGCACATCCTCCCAGCTCCTCACAGCCTCAGCCCTCCACCCATTCCAGCTCCCACAGCCATTCCCACTGCCTGTAGCCATTCCCAGCTCCTCACAGCCATTCCCAGCTCCTCACAGCCATTCCCAGCTCCCCACAGCCATCCCATCTCCCCGTAGCCATTCCCAGCTCCAGTAGCCATTCCCACCTCCCCACAGCCTTCCCAGTCTACAGCCATTCCCAGTCCCCCAAGCCATCCCAGCTCCCCACAGCCATTCCCAGCTCCCATCACCATCCCAGCTCCCTCAGCCATTCCCAGCTCCCATCAGCCATCCCAGTCCCAGTAGCCATTCCAGCTCCCCTCAGCTCCCGCTCCATCAGCCATCCCCCCAGCTCCCCTCAGCCATTCCAGCTCCCAAGCCATTCCCAGCTCCCCTCAGCCATTCCCAGCTCCAGTAGCCATTCCCAGCTCCCCACAGCCATTCCCAGCTCCTGTAGCCGTTCCCAGCTCCCCACAGCCATTCCCAGCTCCTCACAGCCGTTCCCAGCTCCACAGCCGTCCCAGCTCCCCACAGCCATTCCCAGCTCCACAGCCATCCCATCCACAGCCACCCCAGCTCCCACACCATTCCAGCTCCAGACCATTCCCAGCTCCTCACAGCCTCCCAGCTCCCACGGCCATCCCAGCTCCCCACAGCATTCCCAGCTCCCACAGCCATTCCCAGCTCCCCACAGCCATTCCCAGCTCCCCTCAGCCATTCCCAGCTCCTGTAGCCATTCCCAGCTCCTCACAGCCATTCCCAGCTCCCCACAGCCATTCCCAGCTCCTCACAGCCATTCCCAGCTCCCCACAGCATTCCCACCCCCACAGCCTTCCCAGCTCCCACAGCCATTCCCAGCTCCCCACAGCCATTCCCAGCTCCTCACAGCCATTCCCAGCTCCTCACAGCCATTCCCAGCTCCCCACAGCCATTCCCGGCTTCTTAAAGCGTTTCCTTCTTAGCACGTTTGGAGGTCCTTTCCCTATGCCAAGTTCCTTTAATTCTGCTCTGGCAGGAAGGGAAGGGGTGAAAGCCCATTTTGGGGATCAGGAGCAGTGTCGGGTGGCAGTGTGGTCGGGGTTGTTCCGTGTCACAGCAGCTCAGGGAGCTGCCCGTGCCCTGCAGAGCTGGGGGATGGTGGGAGCAGTGAAACACTAAACCAGTGCCTCCAGGAGCTTCGTGGGTGCCCGTGTTTGCAGGGCTGATACCCTTATCAGCCAGGGCCACACCAGCCCCTCCAGAGGTGCAGAGGAGATAGCACAGCATGGTAGGAGGCGTGGGAGTGCTTGCTTTTAATTTTTTTAACATTAGTTATCTTTTCTTTTCTTTTTTTTTTTCAATGAAAACCCTCAACAACAAAGTCCCTTTGCCAACCATAACTGCTGATATCTGCACTGTGGCTTAGTTTATCTCCGGGCCCACTGCTGAGGTTTCCTGGCAGAAAACCTGCACCAAGCACATGAGAGAGGCAGAAATGTGGTATAATAGCCAGTCCTGAAGGTGTGCAGTGGGATGGGCTGGTTTTAGGGTATCCTTGTATTTGGGGTGGGAGTCTTGTCAGTGGGAGCACTGCTGAAATAACACTGAGGAACGAGGGGAAGGGAGCTGTGCCTTTTGCTGTGATTCTCATTTTGGCAGGGGAAGAATTTTGACGTCTGTGCGCGTTTGTGCAGGTTTTACACAGGTTACTCAGGAAATGAGCCCCTGCACTTGGCACCCAGCTCGGCTATGTTGCATTTTGAGAAGAGCTTGCCCTCTGCTGCACAGCCACCCAGCAGCTCTACCTCTTTCCTTTAGGAAAAGAAAGTGAGGAGAGGCCTAGTTATTGCTTGCAGAGCCCTTTCAGCTTGGCAATGTTGGTTTTCTTGCCCTGAGCAAGCCTTACACCCATGCACTTCCCCAGCAGGGAATGTTCTGATGGAACTCTCGCGTCGGGGATGCCTCCGACCAGGAAGTGTTGGTGTTGGCAAAATGTGCTCCTGGGATGTTGCATGGAACCTTCCTGGCAGGCAATGCCAGGTCCTGCATTGTGACATTGGGAGAATTTGTCTGACAAATTGCCTGCCCCAAGCTCCTCTGGAGTTTTTTTTTCCCTTCCTAAAGCACAGAGAGAGAAAGGCTGTTTGTAAATGGTGTGGAGCAAGGAGGCGTCTTCCTGGTTTTTCCTCTTTCCTTTATTGGGAGCCAAATTAAAGTGGAAAAGCACTGGGGAAAGGAATGAGAATTCCAGATTGCTGTGCTTATTGCTTTCTTACAGTGTGCCCAAATGTTCCTTAAATCTGTGCTTGGGAGATGTTGCTGAAGCTCTTTGGTGTTGTGTCCCAGTGTGGGCAGGGGTTTGTCCTAGAAACTGTCTCAGGAAGCTGCTGGGTGGTTGGGAGGGAATATTCCCATGATCTGTGGAGGTGGTGAGTACCCGAGCTGCAGACATCCCTCAGGCTGGTGAGGATTGCAGCCTGGATTGCATCCCTCAGGCTGGTGAGGATGCCAGGATTGCAACTGGCTGAGCCAGGATTGCAACCAGGATTGCAGCCAGGATTGCAGGCTTTCCCTTAAACCTGCTCATTCCCAATCCATGCCCTTCCTGACTGCAGCCAGCTGCAGATTTACTTGGCCTTTAAATAGAGCTAAATCGTGTTTTTTTTAAGCAATCTCAGCCCAGCACTTGCTGTGTGCTTGTTTGGGGTTGATTGGTGCTTCCTTGGGTTTGGGGAAGGTGAAAAGAGGAAGGAAAGGGAAAATCTGAGCTGTTTGTCACGTGGAGCTTGTGGTTTGTGAGAGCCCTGCTGAACCAGTTGTGATGTGCTGAACTCACTGGGAAAATACCTCTGGAGCCAGACTCCTGCTTCCCTGGGGTATTTGAGTTCTGGGATTGAGTTGTCATAAATCCCTTTTTTCCTTGAACCCGGGGAGAGTAATAACCCCAAGAGGGTTGCTTTCAGTGTTCCATATCCTGGTTTCAAGCATGTGAGTTCAAATTCAAGTGCTTTTTGAGTTTTCTCATGCCTGAAAGGGAAGCAGAGATTTCACTGGCTTTATACCCCTAATAACTCTGAGCAATGGACGTGCAAAATCTCAGTTTACTGGGAGATGTGCCTTAGAGCACTTGTACAGGTGGTCTGCTGGAACAGGGGCGTCTCATATTTCAAATATGGAGTGTGGGGTGGGGGTGACAGGGAATCCATGCTCCAGATGTGGGCATGGATGCTCTCAAAGCAGGAGCTGAGCCATCAGGGAGCTGTTGTCCGGCACGGTCACACTGAGAGGGGGTGGTAGCACAAGAGCCTTTTGTTGGCAGTGAGCAAAGGGGAGTGCAGCTCCTGTCCCTGTGCCCTGTGGGAATGCTGTGAGGGATGGCAGAGCTCAGCCTCATCCTGAGAGCCTTGGTAGACTCTGGATTCTGCATGGAAGTCCTTGTGCTGTGTCCTGCATCCTGAGCTGCTCAGGCATAGCAAGGACTCGTGGCTGTGGCATCTCTTGTGCCGCCTCCCACCCTTGGGAAGGAAATAAAATACCGTCCCCAGCTATTGAATTGTCCAATTCTGCCTGCCTTGTTCCCTGTCCTTGATTCCTCTCCTTCCCTCTGCCTGCAGCAGTCTTGACTCCAAAGGGCGTTTCCCAGTTAGGCCACAAGTACAACTATTCCTCTATGGCTGTAGAGCCCTTAATGTTACATTATCTTCCAGTATGATGGAGAAGTGAAATTTATAAACTGGTTTCTACTTAATCAGTGAAAGAAACAGTGGGAAAAACAAGTCTTAATCTCTGAGTCTGGAGAGGTCAGTGGTATAAGAAACAGTGATGTTTTCACAGTCATGGAGTCATGGAATAGTTTGGGCTGGAAGGGACCTTTCATTCCAACTCCCTGCCCTGGGCAGGGGCTCCTCCCACCATCCCAGGGTGCTCCAAGTCCCGTCCAGCCTGGCCTGGAACACTTTCAGGGATCCAGGGACAGCCACAGCTTCTCTGGGCACCCTGTGCCAGGGCCTCCCCACCCTCCCAAGAACAATTCCTTCCCAATCTCACTAGATGCTGTTCAATTGCTGGGTAAATAGTGCCCAGGGAGCTGAGTGATGCCCTTCAAATGGCCTCATGTGGCTGCTGGTGCTCCCTGTGTGTTCCAGGGCTGAAACTGCTTTCCCAAGGGAAGGCTGAGCCAGAGGCTGCTCGTGAGCCGTGGATGACACTGGGGTGAAGTCCCTGGAGTGTGGTTGGATGCTGGGGGTTCAGTTGCAGCTCCTGCCATACAAACCTGGATTTCACTGGTTGTGGTGTAACCACAGTGAGTGAAAGCCGAGGGGGAGGGAGATGCTAGCACAGGGAGGACAAGAGCTCCTGAGTCTCCAAGTGCTGGTCACCTTGTGCTCACCTTGTGCCTGCTCTGGGGACAGCCTCAGCTCAGTGTGTGTAGCTTCTGCTGAGTGTTTGAGCTGGTTTGCAGACCTGTCCCTCACCATCCCCAGAGTTTCTGGCTTCCTCAGACCAGCTGGATGCTCCCGGCCTGGACAGAACCTCACAGGGTCCCTCAACGTGTCATACGTGCCATGTTTGTCTGAGCTGGGGTAGCTTTGGAGCTGCCAGGATTGCAGGAATGCTCTGGTCCCGGGGTTGGGCTGCTGGGAGCTCCCTGACTTCCTGTGACAGCTTGGGCAGGAATTTGGCTGTGCCTGGGGTCACGGGGACAGTCTTGGTTCCCTGCAAGGTTTCTTTGCCTGCTCCTCTCAGAGCTCTGAGACAAGAAGTGAGGTTTTCAGGGGGGACTAGACTACCCAGAATGGTGCTGAGCCTTGCTGGGAGGAAGGAAATTTTCAGAGCAATTCCAGAGGAATCCCTTGTGCTTGTGGGAGCCAAGTGTGAGTTGGGGCTGTTCATTCCTTGCCCCATCCTATGAACTTCCAGCACTGCCACACAGTTGCATTTACAAATTATGTGTCAGCAGCATCCTCCCAGCATCCAGAGCTCAATTTTTGGCTGCTAGGATATCAGCAAAACCACAGCTGTGGAGCTGGCAGACAAAAAACATTTTATTATCTCCTTTTTCACCTTTTTCTCTTTGCTCTGTTGATAAGCCTGTCCTGTGAGCCCTTACAGGGAGATCTGTTGTTTATATCTGGGGAGATTTGGTACAGTTGTTAAAAATTGGGAGCATCTTTCTCCTGCACAGCACTGGCATTCTGAGCAGCCTCCTGGAGCTCAAGTGTCCCTTCAGAACTGGGAAGCAGCTCTTAAAATTATAATTTGCTGCTCTTTTATGGCACTGCAGTGTGTAGCTGCTCTGTCAAGGCTGCAGAATCCAAGTCACTGAAATTCAGACTCCAGGAGTTTTATACTGAAGCCCTATTAAGGAACTGATGCTGTAAATTATCTTGTCAAGCTCTCTGTGTTTAGGTTTGCCGTGTTGAGGAGCTGAAGCTTTTTCACTCAAAAAACAGGAGAAATGCTATAAATAATATTTTGAAAAGAAAATCTTTGAAGATTTTTGCAAGATCTGTCATTGTGAGTGGCTGGGATACAAGAGCTGTGCTGGGGCTGGTGGGTAAGGTGGGTGATGGTGATGCCAGAATTTTCACCAGTCTGAAATTTCTGTGGTTGTGTTGAAATAAAAAAGGAAAGTGTGTATTCAGAGCAGCAACATCTGCTGGCTTGGACAAAATCCGTTTGGGGGGTTGGGACCTATACATCCAGAGGGGGTTTGACAGCTGAAATAGGGATGTGCTGCCATCATGGTGAAGGATATCCTTGCTTTGGGAGTAAGGAATCTGCTCTCTGATGATCTTAGCACCTCCATAACAGCACTTCACTTGCCACAGGGCCAATTTTGGGGATAAGCTGTGACATCTGTCCACAGTTCTTGCCCTGCTCTGTCTGGAGCTGGGTGCCTGAGCTGGGCAGTGTTTCCTTGGACTCCTCACTCAGGGCTTCCATGGAGCATGTCCTGGCACTTTGGGATTGTCCTGCTGGGAAAAGGGGTGTATTGATGTTGAGGTGATTATGTTTGCTATCCACTTTCTGGATGGGTGCTTTAGTCCTTGCTGTGGTATTTTGGACTGTTTTTTCCCTCTGGTGTGTACTGGCCAGGACTCTCTGCAAGCTCCCCCCAGCCTCCCATGCATAGCTCTAATTCCGTCTCTCTGAGGGCGAATCCCAGTGCTTTTTGCTCCCTCGCAGAGCTAAAAACTCCTGGAGGCTCAGCTGCCTCCACCTCTATGCACTGTTTGTCCACATTTGACCTCCCTCGGCCAGGTGCTCTCCATGTGCAGCGCTCAGATCGCTGCGGGAAGGGGGAACTGGGAAATCTGCCGGGATCGCGTTATGCAAGAGCCGAGCGCCAGTGGTGAATAAGCAGATCCAGCTGACCACGAGGGCTCTGAAGGGCACCTCTGCTTCTTTCTCTGCGTGTGGACTCAGGAGGTTGCTGTTGGCTCCGAGCTGGGTCAGGTGCCTGCCTCGTGTGTGGGTGCTGATTGATAGGAATTGGTTTCCCATGCAGATTGGCATGGGAAGGGAGCTCGGGGAGCACAGTCCTGGTTTCCTTGGGCAGGGGAGCGAGACTGTTTGAATGCCTGCAGCTGATTTAGGGCAGTCACCTTGCAGACCTTTGCTGGGTGCAGAGGAGAAAATGATTTTAGCAGCTCTCTCAAGGTGGGAAGGGATCCCTCCTGGGAGCACAGTACATGCTGCAGAATGAAGGGGTGACTTGGGAATGAAAACTGGGGCTTGATTCCTTTGGGGCCAACTCACCCCCTGCAAAAAGGTGTAACCAGGCTGTGCCCTGGGTCTGAACTTACTCTGTGGTGCTGAGACACAAACCATAAGTTTAGGAGGCACCAGGAGGATTTTGTGTACTCATGTTGAGTTCAGATGTGGCCCTGGGATAAATGTGTACGACAAAGCAGTGTCAGGGCTGAGCAGGTGAGAGATGTTCTTGGGCTCTGGAGGGGTTTGGAGATTTGCGTTTGTGGTCAGGCAGAGTGGCTTCCTTTGGTAACAGGCAAGCCCAGGGATAAGGTTGGCAGTAGGAATCCCTGGATTGCTGCCCATTCTTCCCTGGGAGGGACCGTATCTCCATCCCATAATGAACTTGGTCTGACACTTTCTGAGAGCAGCTCCAGGCTGTGCCTGTAACACTTCCCTCAAGAGACCAGCAGAGTCCTGTGCTGTGATGTTCTTACAGAATTACAGAGGTTGGAAAAGCCCTCTGAGATCATTGAGGTCAACCATTAACCTGCCACTGCCGAGGCCACCACCAGGCCGTGTCCTCATGTGCCACTTCAACACATTTCTGTGAACACTCCAAAGGATGGTGACTTCAGCAGTGCTCTGGGCGGTCTGTTCCAATGTGTGACCACCTTCTCCAAGGAAAAATTTTCTGAGTGTCCCAATATCTCCCCTGCCCTGGCCCAGCCTGAGGCCGTTCCCTCTCTCCTGTCCCTGTTCCCTGGAGCAGAGCCCGACCCCCCCGGCTGTCCCCTCCTGTCAGGGAGTTGTGCAGAGCCACAAGGTCCCCCCGGAGCCTCCTTTGCTCCAGGCTGAGCCCCTTTCCCAGCTCCCTCAGCCGCTCCTGGGGCTCCAGACCCTTCCTGCACCACTGACCATCGTCCATGTGGCACCTTCAGCTGTCCTTCTCCCAGAGGAATATTTCCTTTCCATCATCCTCCTTCCCTTGTTGGAGGAGATTTTATTTCTCTGGTTAATCATGTGCCTGTTTGATTTTTTGGATTTTCTTTTTAAGCTCTGCTGAAAACCCTATGAGTCACTGTGGGGAGACACAGGGCCTCTCCAGGGAGAAGATCCCAGGAGCAAACCTGCATTCCCTCTTTTCCACTTTCCTTATCAACTCCCATTTTTTTCTGCTGCACTGACTCCAGGCACAGCCAGAGCAGTCAGACATCTCTGAGGGCAGCAGGCAGGGGAGCTGACCTTGGCACAGACACCAGCACCCACCTCTCCAGTGAACTCCTGCATTTCAGCACCATGAGGGCAAAAATCACTTTCTGTCACCTGGAATCTGCTATGAATCAGGCGAGCAATGGAACCACAACATGGCTTTCACACCCTCTCCTCCCTGGAATCCCTGAACAGGGAGTCAAAGGGAGTCATCAACTCCCCCTCCAAGCAGTCTAGATCCATTTTGGGGAGTTTTCCCAGGGTTTAAAATACCAGGGACATATTTCCACCCTTCCCTTGCACACTTCACCAAACACCCCCTTACCACAGAGCTGGGAAACCAATCCTCAAATATTCAGCACTCACAAAATTCCTGAATGTCATGACACTGCCCTAAAAAGAAAGGTTAAGTTTATATCTATTTCTATATTTGTTTTAAAAAAATCCACCAACCACAGTCACCAAATATGGAGGGTAAATACAAAAATCTGACTTTCAGGCCAGGTTAAGAGCACAGGGCCATTATGTTTACTACAACTTTACCAACACTTTGCAATCCCAATTAGAAGCAGGAATGCCAGGCTGGGCAGAGCAAAGCCTGATCTGGGGCTGTCCTGTCCTCCTGTCACACTCCACGTGTGTTTCAGAGGAATTAAGCACACGTGGTAATTGAGGAGAGAGCTAAGCCAGCAGCTCAGCTCCGCTCTCACTTTCTGCCGCTAATCCGCCCGGAATCCCCGGGCAGGTTTCTCCCTGGGAAGCAGCATGAGGACAGGGAGCTCAGGTCACCCCAATGTCCCAGGTCACAGCTCGTCACCAAAATATTCCTGGCTCCCCAGCGGGCAGAGAGGAAACCAGAGCTCCTGCATACACAGAACAGCAAAGTCTCCCACCCCATATTCGGTTTAGGGACAGGTTTGCCTTTTAAAAACAGCCATGCAAAGCAGTCCTGTGAAATGGCCCCTGAGGGTGCACAGCTACAGCCAGCATCTGAGTTAAAAACACTTCCCCAGCTGTTGAATTTGGGAGAACTCCTGAGGAAAAGACCCTTTTCATCCACCCCAAAACAGTGTCCCAGTAGCAAAGATTTGTGCAGCATTTTTCTGACTTGCCAGTCCTATTACCCATCAAACTTTCATTCAAATGTCAAATATCCTGACAGCCTGAGGGATCGCTGATTCCTGAAGGAATGGTGAATGCAGAATCCTGGCTCAGGCCCCAGGAGATTTGTGGGTGACTCGAGGCTGAGCAGTGCAGTTCACGCAACAGAGAGACGGGGACATCCAGGAGCTTGAGGAGAGGGCTCAGGAGAACCTCACGAGGTTCAGCAAGCCCAAGTGCCAGGTCCTGAATCCAGCTCAGGGAAATTCCAACCATGAGTACAGGCTGGGAGAGGAACTCCTTGAGAGCAGCCCTGGGAACAAGAACTTTAGGGCTGGTGAGTGAGGTCTGCCTATGCCCCAGCCATGAAATGTCCCCTGAGCCCCTGAACCCACGTGGGCAGCAGGGGAGGGGGAATTCTGCCCCTCTGCCCTGCTCAGGTGAGACCCTACCTGCAGAGCTNNNNCAGCAGTGCCAGCTCAGGGGACGGGCACTGCCCTGCTCCTGCTGCCACCCTAGAGCTGGGACATGCAAGTCTAAGCACTCTTACACCAAAACAGTGATGGAAGGGAGAGGCTCTAAAGAGCCACAAAATGTGGGATGCTGAACGTGGGATAGCTGGGAGAAGGGAGAAGAGCAGCAGTGGAAATGGCATGAGAAAGGCCAGCGTGGTGTACTCGGTGACTTTGCTTTTTGAGCAGCCAGAGGCAGCAGACACAGTAGGATGTGGATGTGTAGGGAGTGATGGGGTGGTGTTCCTCCAAGGGAACAAGCTCCATCTAAAAACCTCACCCTGTTCTTGCTTCTCTGTTGGAGGACTTTGTCCAGCTTTGGTGGCTTGGACACGAGTGCTGCCAGCTCGAGGTGTCTGCACAGGTCTGAGCTGTGCAGGAGGGTGCTTTGGTGCTGTGCTGGTGTCAGCTACAGAGGTGTTGACCCTTCCTTGTCTGTTCCCGTGCAGGACGCAGGCGGAGATGGCCCACACTTGCCGTGGCACCATCAACCTGTCCACAGCCCACATCGACACCGAGGACTCGTGCAACATCGTGCTGTCCAATGGCGGCAGGACCTACCACCTGAAGGCCAACTCGGAGGTGGAGAGGCAGCGCTGGGTCACGGCCCTGGAGCTGGCCAAGGCCAAGGCCATCCGCATGCGGAACAACCAGTCAGGTACGGTGCAAGCAGAGCCTTCCAGCCCCTCCTGCTCACCCCTGTGCCCAGTGGTGCAGAACCCGCCCAGATATGGTTCTGTGCGCAACTGGAAACTGCTGATGGTCTCCCAGGGACACAAAGGGTTGGATGCAGCCCTGCTACTCCTGGTGTCCTCTCAGCTGCCTGGGCAGTTCTGAGCAGCTTCTTAAAAGTGTGGGAATGGCTGTAAATTGTGGAGAGCCAGGAGCAGTGAGCTAATGATGCTACTTCTGGAAGGCAGAGCGGCGTGGCTTCCTCTTGGAGACCGTGCTGGGAGTGCTGTAGATGCAGTGCTCGGGGGCCTGGGCACCGCAGGAGTGGTTTGGTGGGTGACTGCCACGAATATTTAGTTGAGCTATCTCACTCTGTGCTTATTTCTCCTTCTCTCCTTTCTGTTTTGGTGTTTATTGGGGTAGGTTTGGGACAGCTCTGCTTTGTGGAGCTGTCAGAACCCTGTGCCTGCTCCTCCCCAGAGTGACATTGTTCCTGCTCTGATGGGTCACTTAGAGGCTTAACAAACAGAATATTTTAAAAATATTTCAATGGTTCTGTGATTCTGTGTTTCAATGTCTATAACTCTTAGGGGGTTACCATTGGGTTTTCTTCCACAAGCAAGCACAGCTTCAAGCTGCAGTAAACAAACGTCAGAAATGGAAAAGAGGAGGCTCCAGGGACACCTCAAAGCCCTTGCAGGGCCTAAAGGGGCTCCAGGAGAGCTGGAGAGAGACTGGGGACAAGGGATGGAGGGACAGGACACAGGGAATGGCTTGCCAGTGCCAGAGGGCAGTGATGGATGGGATATTGGGAAGGAATTGTTCCCTGGGAGGGTGGGGAGGCCCTGGCACAGGGTGCCCAGAGAAGCTGTGGCTGCCCCTGGATCCCTGGCAGTGTCCAAGGCCAGGCTGGACATTGGGGCTGGGATCACCCTGGGACAGTGGGAAGTGTCCCTGCACATGGCAGGGGGTGGGATAGGATGATATTTAAGGTCCCATCCAACCCAAATCACTCTGTGATTCTGAGTGCTGTGAACTCTCTGTCCCTTAATATCGCAGCTCTGGAATATGCAAATACTGACAGAGAGCTCAGCCGGCCCAGGAGAAGGTGGAAGGTTCTGGGCACGATGGTTTGGGTGGGCAGGGTGTGCCACTGAGCTGGTCCTGGCTGCAGTGAGGGCTGTGGGGTTTTTCAGCTGAGTGGGGGTGTGGGAAGGATCTCCTGCAGATTGGGGTGTGTGGGAAGGATCTCCTGCAGAGGGAGGGGATCCACCCTGCCTGGGCAGCTCTGCCAGGGCTGGAGAGCCTTTCCAGGAAGGGAATATCTACTACCTGGCCGCCTGAGGCCGTTCCCTCTCCTCCTGTCCCTTTCCTGGAGCAGAGCCCGACCCCCCGGCTGTCCCCTCCTAGGGAGTTGTGCAGAGCCACAAGGTCCCCCCGGAGCCTCCTTTGCTCCAGGCTGAGCCCTTTCCCAGCTCCTCAGCCATCCTGGGGCTCAGACCTTCCTGCACCACTGACCATCGTCCAGTGACCTTCAGCTGTCCTTCTCCCAGAGAGAATATTTCCTTTCCATCATCCTCCTTCCCTTGTTGGAGGAGATTTTATTTCTCTGGTTAATCATGTGCCTGTTTGATTTTTTGGATTTTCTTTAGCTCTGCTGAAAACCCTATGAGTCACTGTGGGGAGACACAGGGCCTCTCCAGGAGAAGATCCCAGAGCAAACCTGCATTCCCTCTTTTCCACTTTCCTTATCAATTCCCATTTTTTCTGCTGCACTGACTCCAGGCATAGCAGAGCAGTCAGACATCTCTGAGGGCAGCTGGCAGGGGAGCTGACCTTGTGCACAGACACCAGCACCCACCTCTCCAGTGAACTCCTGCATTTCAGCACCATGAGGGCAAAAATCACTTTCTGTCACCTGGAATCTGCTCTGAATCAGGCGAGCAATGGAACCACAACATGGCTTTCACACCCTCTCTCCCAGGAATCCCTGAGCAGGGAGTCAAGGGAGTCATCAACTCCCTCCAAGCAGTCTAGATCCATTTTGGGGAGTTTCTCAAGGGTTTAAAATACCAGGGACAATTTCCACCCTTCCCTTGCACACTTCACCAAACCCCCCTTACCACAGAGCCGGGAAACCAATCTCAAATATTCAGCACTCACACAATTCCTGAATGTCATGAACTGCCTAAAAAGAAAGGATAAAGTTTATATCTATTTCTTATGTTTTAAAAAAATCAACCAACCACAGTCACCAAATATGGAGGGTAAATACAAAAATCTGACTTTCAGGCCAGGTTAAGAGCACAGGCCATTATGTTTACTACAACTTTACCAACACTTTGCAATCCAAATTAGAAGCAGGAATGCCAGGCTGGGCAGGCAAAGCCTGATCTGGGGCTGTCCTGTCCTCCTGTCACACTCCACGTGTGTTCTCAGAGGAATTAAGCACACGTGGTATTGAGGAGAGACTAGCCAGCAGCTCAGCTCTGCTCTCACTTTCTGCCGCTAATCCGCCCGGAATCCCCGGGCAGGTTTTCCCTGGGAGCAGCATGAGGACAGGGAGCTCAGGTCACCCAATGTCCCAGGTCACAGCTCGTCACCAAAAATTCCTGGCTCCCCAGCGGGCAGAGAGGAAACCAGAGCTCCTGCATACACAGAACAGCAAAGTCTCCACCCATATTCGGTTAGGACAGGTTTGCCTTTAAAAAACACCATGCAAAGCAGTCCTGTGAAATGGCCCCTGAGGGTGCACAGCTACAGCCAGCATCTGAGTTAAAAACACTCTCCCAGCTGTTGAATTTGGGAGAACTCCTGAGGAAAAGACCTTTTCATCCACACCCAAAACAGTGTCCCAGTAGCAAAGATTGTGAGAGCATTTTTCTGACTTGCCAGTCCATCACCATCAAACTTTCATTCAAATGTCAAATATCCTGACAGCCTGAGGGATCGCTGATTCCTGAAGGAATGGTGAATGCAGAATCCTGGCTCAGGCCCCAGGAGATTTTGTGGTGACTCGAGGCTGAGCAGTGCAGTTCAGCAACCAGAGAGACGGGAAATCCAGGAGTTGAGGAGAGGGCTCAGGAGAACCTCACGAGGTTCAGCAAGCCCAAGTGCCAGGTCCTGAATCCAGCATCAGGAAATTCCAACCATGAGTACAGGCTGGGAGAGAACTCCTTGAGAGCAGCCCTGGGAAAAGAACTTTAGGCTGGTGAGTGAGGTCTGCCTATGCCCCAGCCTGAAATGTCCCTGAGCCCCTGAACCCATGGGCAGCAGGGAGGGGGAATTCTGCCCTCTGCCCTGCTCAGTGAGACCCTACTGCAGAGCCCCAGCCCTGGGCCAGCAACAGGAAGGACCTGGAGCTGCTGGAGGAGTCCGGAGGAGGCCACGAAGCTGCTCCAGGGCTGGAGCCTCTGCTCTGGAGCCAGGCTGGAGAGCTGGGGGTGCTCATCTGGAGAGGAGAAGGCTCCAGGGAGAGCTCAGAGCCCCTTTTGGGGCTAAAGGGGCTCCAGGGAGCTGGAGAGGGACTGGGGACAAGGGATGGAGGGACAGGACACAGGGAATGGCTTCCCAGTGCCAGAGGGCAGGGATGGATGGGATATTGGGAAGGAATTGCTCCCTGGGAGGGTGAGGAGGTCCTGGCCACGGCAGCAGGCTGTGCCTGTGAGCTGAGATGTAAGAGAGTGTGGGTTCTCCTTGGGTCCTTCCCAGAAGGACAAACAGCATCAGACACAAACTGCCTCTCGTCCATCCACCTGCCCTCTGCCACCCTCCCAGTCTTCCAATCTCCCAGAGCCACAGATGCTGCTCCCTATTGGCACAAATCCCTTCAGCTGCTCATCACCCTTTGCACCCACAGGAGCCCAGCTGGGCTCTGCAGGGCACCCTGGGGCACACACAGGTTTGGGATCCCTCAGGGTAAGAGGAGGCAACTCAGCACATTCCACACATGAGCAGAGCTGAAAGACTGAGGACTTCTACAGCAAATCCACAATCTCTTCCCTTCACTTGTGAACATCCACCCCAGTGTTCAGAGGGGCAAAGCATCAGGAATTCTATTTTGATTCAAGGCAAACAGTCAAACCTAACACACAGTCACTCTTTGCTGTAATGAAAAGATTTCTAATTTGGACAAATCACCATCAGCCAGATGAACATTAAGGCATAAAGTAAAAGATCTGATGTTCTCAGCCCCACAGCACAAGGATTCAGCACCCATTTACAGCGTGTCTTATCCTCTGGGATCAGATCAGGAAAGCTTGGAAAAACATGAAAAACACGAGTCTGGTGTGGATTCTGTCCCCATTATCTCTGTGGCGGGGATCAAGCACAGCCAGCAGAGCCACGGGGCAGCACAGCCACATCCACACAGCCATGCCTGAGCTGAGCCCCAGAGCTGGACTGGGCATGGCCAGGCCTCAGGGCAGCAGACAGGGCAGGGCACAAACCAAAATAGCTGGGCCTGACTCAGCAGGAGCGTGGCTGACAGCCCCCGGGGCTGCTCTGAACTGAGCCAGCACCGCCACAGCCCCACGCCCTGAAGGGAAGGTAAAACCACACACTACACTGCAGGAGATCCTGTCCTACATCCCAACCTGCAGGAGATCCTTCCCACACACCCCAATCTGCAGAGATCTTCCCACACACCCCATCTGCAGGAGTCCTCCACACCCCCACTCAGCTGAAAAACCCCACAGCCCCCACTGCAGCCAGGACCAGCTCAGTGGCACACCCTGCCCACCCAAACCATCGTGCCCAGAACCTTCCACCTCTCCTGGGCCGGCTGACCTCTGTCAGTATTTGCATATTCCAGAGCTGCGAATTAGGGACAGAGAGTTCACAGCACTCAGAATCACGATGATTTGGGTTGGATGGGACCTTAAAATATATCCTATCCAACCCTGCATGTGCAGGGACATCCCACTGTCCAGGTGATCCCAGCCCCAATGTCAGCTGGCTTTGACACTGCCAGGGATCCAGGGGCAGCCACAGCTTCTCTGGGCACCCTGTGCCAGGGCCTCCCCACCCTCCCAGGGAACAATTCCTTCCAATATCCCATCCTCACTGCCTCTGGCACTGGCAAGCCATTCCTGTGTCCTGTCCCTCCATCCCTTGTCCCGTCCTCTCCAGCTCTCCTGGAGCCCCTTTAGGCCCTGCAAGGGCTTTGAGGTGTCCCTGGAGCCTCCTCTTTTCATTTCTGACGTTTGTTTACTGCAGCTTGAAGCTGTGCTTGCTTGTGGAAGAAAACCCAATGGTAATCCCTAAGAGTTATAGACATTGAAACACAGATCACAGAACCATTGATATTTTAAAATATTCTGTTTGTTAAGCCTCTAAGTGACCCATCAGAGCAGGAACAATGTCACTCTGGGGAGGAGCAGGCACAGGGTTCTGACAGCTCCACAAAGCAGAGCTGTCCCAAACCATACCCCAATAAAACACCAAAATAGAAAGGAGAGAAGGAGAAATAAGCACAGAGTGAGATAGCTCAACTAAATATTCGTGGCAGTCACCACCAAACCACTCCTGCGGTGCCCAGGCCCCCGAGCACTGCATCTACAGCACTCCCAGCATGGTCTCCAAGAGGAAGCCACGCCGCTCTGCCTTCCAGAAGTAGCATCATTAGCTCACTGCTCCTGGCTCTCCACAATTTACAGCCATTTCCACACATTTTAAGAAGCTGCTCAGAACTGCCCAGGCAGCTGAGAGAACACCAGGAGTAGCAGGGCTGCATCCAACCCTTTGTGTCCCTGGGAGCCCATCAGCAGTTTCCAGCTGCGCACAGAACCGTATCTGGGCGGGTTCTGCACACTGGGCACAGGGTGAGCAGGAGGGGCTGGAAGGCTCTGCTTGCACCGTACCTGACTGGTTGTTCCGCATGCGGATGGCCTTGGCTTGGCCAGCTCCAGGGCCGTGACCCAGCGCTGCCTCTCCACCTCCGAGTTGGCCTTCAGGTGGTAGGTCCTGCGCCGTTGGACAGCACGATGTTGCACGAGTCCTCGGTGTCGATGTGGGCTGTGGACAGGTTATGGTGCCACGGCAAGTGTGGGCCATCTCCGCCTGCGTCCTGCACGGGAACAGACAAGGAAGGGTCAATGCCTCTGTAGCTGACACCAGCACAGCACCAAAGCACCCTCCTGCACAGCTCAGACCTGTGCAGACACCTCGAGCTGGCAGCACTCGTGTCCAAGCCCCAAAGCTGGACAAAGTCCTCAAACAGAAAGCAAGAACAGGGTGAGGTTTTTAGATGGAGCTTGTTCCCTTGGAGGAACACCACCCCATCACTCCCTACACATCCACGTCCCACTGTGTCCGCTGCCTCTGAAAAGCAAAGTCAGCGAGCACACCACGCTGGCCTTTCTCATGCCATTTCCACTGCTGCTATTCTCCCTTCTCCCAGCTGTCCCACCTCCAGCATCCCACATTTTGTGGCTCTTTAGAGCCTCTCCCTTCCATCATTGTTTTTGCCTAAGAGTGCTTAGAGCTTGCATGTCCCAGCTCTAGGGTGGCAGCAGGAGCAGGGCAGTGCCCGTCCCCTGAGCTGGCACTGCTGAGGCACCTCCAGTGCTGGGGCAGCTCTGGGAGCCTCCTGACAGGAAAGCCCTGGAGGGGCTGGAGCGAGTCCAGGGCAGGGAACAGAGCTGGGGAAGGGTCTGGAGCCCCAGGAGCGGCTGAGGGAGCTGGGAAAGGGGCTCAGCCTGGAGCAAAGGAGGCTCCGGGGGGACCTTGTGGCTCGCAAAACCCTGACAGGAGGGGACAGCGGGGGGGGTCGGGCTCTGCCCAGGGAACAGGGACAGGAGAGGGGACGGCCTCAGGCTCAGCCAGGGCAGGGAAAATATTGGACTCCGAAAATTTCTTCTTGGAGAAGGTGGTCACACATTGGAACAGACTGCCCAGAGCACTGCTGAAGTCACCACCCTTTGGAGTGTTCACAGAAATGTGTTGAAGTGGCACAGTAGGAACAGCCTGGTGGTGGCCTCGGAAGTGGCAGGTTAATGGTTGACCTCAATGTCTCAGAGGGCTTTTCCAACCTCTGTAATTCTGTAAGAACATCACAGCACAGGACTCTGCTGGTCTCTTGAGGGAAGTGTTACAGGCACAGCCTGGAGTGCTCTCAGAAAGTGTCAGACCAAGTTCATTATGGGATGGAGATACGGTCCCTCCCAGGGAAGAATGGGCAGCAATCAGGGATTCCTACTGCCAACCTTATCCTGGGCTTGCCTTTACAAAGGAAGCCACTCTGCCTGACCACAAACTCAAATCTCCAAACCCCCTCCAGAGCCCAAGGACATCTCTCACCTGCTCAGCCTGACACTGCTTTGTCGTACACATTTATCCCAGGGCCACATCTGAACTCAACATGAGTACACAAAATCCTCCTGGTGCCTCCTAAACTTATGGTTTGTGTCTCAGCACCACAGAGTAAGTTCAGACCCAGGGCACAGCTGGTTACAACCTTTTTGCAGGGGGTGAGTTGGCCCCAAAGGAATCACGCCCAGTTTTCATTCCAAGTCACCCCTTCATTCTGCAGCATGTACTGTGCTCCAGGAGGGATCCCTTCCCACCTTGAGAGAGCTGCTAAAATAATTTTCTCCTCTGCACCCAGACAAAGGTCTGCAAGGTGACTGCCCTAAATCAGCTGCAGGCATTCAAACAGTCTCGCTCCCCTGCCCAAGGAAACCAGGACTGTGCTCCCCGAGCTCCCTTCCCATGCCAATCTGCATGGGAAACCAAATTCCTATCAATCAGCACCCACACATGAGGCAGGCACCTGACCCAGCTCGGAGCCAACAGCAACCTCCTGAGTCCACACGCAGAGAAAGAAGCAGAGGTGCCCTTCAGAGCCCTCGTGGTCAGCTGGATCTGCTTATCACCACTGGCGCTCGGCTCTTGCATAACGCGATCCCGGCAGATTTCCCAGTTCCCCCTTCCCGCAGCGATCTGAGCGCTGCACATGGAGAGCACCTGGCCGAGGGAGGTCAAATGTGGACACACAGTGCATAGAGGTGGAGCAGCTGAGCCTCCAGGAGTTTTTAGCTCTGCGAGGGAGCAAAAAGCCCTGGGATTCGCCCTCAGAGAGACGGAATTAGAGCTATGCATGGGAGGCTGGGGGGAGCTTGCAGAAGTCCCTGGCCAGTACACACAGAGGGAAAAACAGTCAAAATACACAGCAGACTAAAGCACCCATCCAGAAAGTGGATAGCAAACATAATCACCTCAACATCAATCACACCCTTTTCCCAGCAGGACAATCCCAAAGTGCCAGGACATCGCTCCATGGAAGCCCTGAGTGAGGAGTCCAAGGAAACACTGCCCAGCTCAGGCCCCAGCTCCAGACAGAGCAGGGCAAGAACTGTGGACAGATGTCACAGCTTATCCCCAAAATTGGCCCTGTGGCAAGTGAAGTGCTGTTATGGAGGTGCTAAGATCATCAGAGAGCAGATCCTTACTCCCAAAGCAAGGATATCCTTCACCATGATGGCAGCACATCCCTATTTCAGCTGTCAAACCCCCTCTGGATGTATAGGTCCCAACCCCCCAAACGGATTTTGTCCAAGCCAGCAGATGTTGCTGCTCTGAATACACACTTTCCTTTTTTATTCAACACACCACAGAAATTTCAGACTGGTGAAAATTCTGGCATCACCATCACCCACCTTACCTCACAGCCCCAGCACAGCTCTTGTATCCCAGCCACTCACAATGACAGATCTTGCAAAAATCTTCAAAGATTTTCTTTTCAAAATATTATTTATAGCATTTCTCCTGTTTTTTGAGTGAAAAAGCTTCAGCTCCTCAACACGGCAAACCTAAACACAGAGAGCTTGACAAGATAATTTACAGCATCAGTTCCTTAATAGGGCTTCAGTATAAACTCCTGGAGTCTGAATTCAGTGACTTGGATTCTGCAGCCTTGACAGAGCAGCTACAACTGCAGTGCCATAAAGAGCAGCAAATATTAATTTTAAGGCTGCTTCCCAGTTCTGAAGGGACACTTGAGCTCCAGGAGGCTGCTCAGAATGCCAGTGCTGTGCAGGAGAAAGATGCTCCCAATTTTTAACAACTGTACCAAATCTCCCCAGAATATAAACAACAGATCTCCCTGTAGGGCTCACAGGACAGGCTTATCAACAGAGCAAAGAGAAAAAGGTGAAAAGGAGATTAATAAATATTTTTTGTCTGCCAGCTCCACAGCTGTGGTTTTGCTGATATCCTAGCAGCCAAAAATTGAGCTCTGGATGCTGGAGGATGCTGCTGACACATAATTTGTAAATGCAACTGTGTGGCAGTGCTGGAAGTTCATAGGGATGGGGCAAGGAATGAACAGCCCCAACTCACACTTGGCTCCCACAAGCACAAGGGATTCCCTGGAATTGCTCTGAAAATTTCCTTCCTCCCAGCAAGGCTCACACCACTGGGTAGTCTAGTCCCCCCTGAAAACCTCACTTCTTGTCTCAGAGCTCTGAGAGGAGCAGGCAAAGAAACCTGCAGGGAACCAAGACTGTCCCCGTGACCCAGGCACAGCCAAATTCCTGCCCAAGCTGTCACAGGAAGTCAGGGAGCTCCCAGCAGCCCAACCCCGGGACCAGAGCATTCCTGCAATCCTGGCAGCTCCAAAGCTACCCAGCTCAGACAAACATGGCACGTATGACACGTTGAGGGACCCTGTGAGGTTCTGTCCAGGCCGGGAGCATCCAGCTGGTCTGAGGAAGCCAGAAACTCTGGGGAGGTGAGGGACAGGTCTGCAAACCAGCTCAAACACTCAGCAGAAGCTACACACACTGAGCTGAGGCTGCCCAGAGCAGCAAGGTGAGCACAAGGTGACCGCATCTTGGAGACTCAGGAGCTCTTGTCCTCCCTGTGCTAGCATCTCCCTCCCCCTCGGCTTTCACTCACTGTGGTTACACCACAACCAGTGAAATCCAGGTTTGTATGGCAGGAGCTGCAACTGAACCCCCAGCAGTCCAACCACACTCCAGGGACTTCACCCCAGTGTCATCCACGGCTCACGAGCAGCCTCTGGCTCAGCCTTCCCTTGGGAAAGCAGTTTCAGCCCTGGAACACACAGGGAGCACCAGCGCCACATGAGGCCATTTGAAGGGCATCACTCAGCTCCCTGGGCACTATTTACCCAGCAATTGAACAGCATCTAGTGAGATTGGGAAGGAATTTCTCTTGGAGGGTGGGGAGGCCTGGCACAGGGTGCCAGAGAAGCTGTGGCTGTCCCTGATCCCTGAAAGTGTTCCCAGGCCAGGCTGGACGGGCTTGGAGCACCCTGGGATGGTGGAGGAGCCCCTGCCCAGGGCAGGGAGTTGGATGAAAGGTCCTTCCAGCCCAAACTATTCATGACTCCATGACTGTGAAACATCACTGTTTTTTAACACTGACCTCTCCAGACTCAGAGATTAAGACTTGTTTTTCCCACTGTTTCTTTCATTGATTAAGTAGAAACAGTTTATAAATTTCACTTCTCCATCATACTGGAAGATAATGTAACATTAAGGGCTCTACAGCCATAGAGGATAGTTGTACTTGTGGCCTAACTGGGAAACGCCCTTGGAGTCAAGACTGCTGCAGGCAGAGGAGGAGAGGAATCAAGGACAGGGAACAAGGCAGGCAGAATTGGACAATTCAATAGTTGGGGACGGTATTTTATTTCCTTCCCAAGGGTGGGAGGCGGCACAAGAGATGCAACAGCCACGAGTCCTTGCTATGCCTGAGCAGCTCAGGATGCAGGACACAGCACAAGGACTTCCATGCAGAATCCAGAGTCACCCAAGGCTCTCAGGATGAGGCTGAGCTCTGCCATCCCTCACAGCATTCCCACAGGGCACAGGGACAGGAGCTGCACTCCCCTTTGCTCACTGCCAACAAAGGCTCTTGTGCTACACCCCCTCTCAGTGTGACCGTGCCCGGACAACAGCTCCCTGATGGCTCAGCTCCTGCTTTGAGAGCATCCATGCCCACATCTGGAGCATGGTTCCCTGTCACCCCCACCCCACACTCCATATTTGAAATATGAGACGCCCCTGTTCCAGCAGACCACCTGTACAAGTGCTCTAAGGCACATCTCCCAGTAAACTGAGATTTTGCACGTCCATTGCTCAGAGTTATTAGGGGTATAAAGCCAGTGAAATCTCTGCTTCCCTTCAGGCATGAGAACACTCAAAAGCACTTGAATTTGAACTCACATGCTTGAACCAGGAATGGAACACTGAAAGCACCTCTTGGGGTATTACTCTCCCCGGGTTCAAGGAAAAAAGGATTTATGACAACTCAATCCCAGACTCAAATACCCAGGGAAGCAGGAGTCTGGCTCCAGAGGTATTTTCCAGTGAGTTCAGCACATACAACTGTTCAGCAGGGCTCTCACAAACCACAAGCTCCACGTGAACAACAGCTCAGATTTTCCCTTTCCTTCCTCTTTCACCTTCCCCAAACCCAAGGAAGCACCAATCAACCCCAAACAAGCACACAGCAAGTGCTGGGCGATGAGATTGCTTAAAAAAAACACGATTTAGCTCTATTTAAAGGCCAAGTAAATCTGCAGCTGGCTGCAGTCAGGAAGGGCATGGATTGGGAATGAGCAGGTTAAGGGAAAGCCTGCAATCCTGGCTGCAATCCTGGTTGCAATCCTGGCTCAGCCAGTTGCAATCCTGGCATCCTCACCAGCCTGAGGGATGCAATCCAGGCTGCAATCTCACCAGCCTGAGGGATGTCTGCAGCTCGGGTACTCACCACCTCCACAGATCATGGGAATATTCCCTCCCAACCACACCAGCAGCTTCCTGAGACAGTTTCTAGGACAAACCTGCCCACACTGGGACCAACACCAAAGAGCTTCAGCAACATTCCCAAGCACAGATTAAGGAACATTTGGGCACACTGTAAGAAGCAATAAGCACAGCATCTGATTCCATTCCTTTCCCCAGTGCTTTTCCACTTTAATTTGGCTCCCATAAAGGAAAGAGGAACCCCAGGAAGACGCTCCTTGCTCCACACCATTTACAAACAGCCTTTCTCTCTCTGTGCTTTAGGAAGGGAAAAAAAAACTCCAGAGGAGTTGGGGCAGGCAATTTGTCAGACAAATATCTCCCAATGTCACAATGCAGGACTGGCATGCCTGCCCGGAAGTTCCATGCAACAATCCCAGGAGCACATTTTGCCATCACCAAACACTTCCTGGTCGGAGCATCCGACGCGAGAGTTCCATCAGAACATTCCTGTGGGGAAGTGCATGGGGTGTAGGCTCTCAGGGCAGAAAACCAACATTGCCAGCTGAAGGGCTCTGCAAGCAATACTAGGCCTCTCTCACTTTCTTTTCTAAAGGAAAGAGGTAGAGCTGCTGGTGGCTGTGCAGCAGAGGGCAAGCTCTTCTCAAAATGCAACATAAGCCGAAGCTGGGTCCAAGTGCAGGGCTCATTTCCTGAGTAACCTGTGTAAAACCTGCACAAACGCGCACAGACGTCAAAATTCTCCCTGCCAAAATGAGAATCAAGCAAAAGGCCAGCTCCTTCCCCTCGTTCCTCAGTGTTATTTCAGCAGTGCTCCACTGACAAGACTCCACCCAAATACAAGGATAACCCTAAACCAGCCCATCCCCACTGCAACCCTCAGGACTGGCTATTATACCACATTTGCTCTCTCAGTGCTTGGTGCAGGTTTTCTGCCAGGAAACCTCAGCAGTGGGCCCGGAGATAAACTAAGCCACAGTGCAGATATCAGCAGTTATGGTTGGCAAGGGACTTTGTGTTGGGGTTTTCATTGAAAAAAAAAAAAAAAGAAAAGAAAAGATAAAACTAATGTTAAAAAAATTAAAAGCAAGCACTCCACGCCTCCTACATGCTGTGCTATCTCCTGGCACCTCTGGAGGGGCTGGTGTGGCCCTGGCTGATAAGGGTATCAGCCTGCAAAACGGCACCACGAGCTCCTGGAGGCACTGGTTTAGTGTTTCAACTGCTCCCACCATCCCGCTCTGCAGGGCACGGGCAGCTCCCTGAGCTGCGTGACACGGAACAACCCCGACACACGCCACCCGACACTGCTCCGATCCCCAAAATGGGCTTTCACCCTTCCCTTCCTGCCAGAGCAGAATTAAAGAGATTGGCATAGGGAAAGGACCTCCAAACGTGCTAAGAAGGAAACGCTTTAAGAAGCCGGGAATGGTGTGGGGAGCTGGGAATGGTGTGAGAGCTGGGAATGGCTGTGAGGAGCTGGAAGAATGGCCTGGGGAGCCTGGGAATGGCTGTTGGGAGCTGGGAATGGCTTGGGGAGCTGGGAATGGCTACTGGGTGGGAGCGATGGCTGGAAGGCTGTGAGGAGCTGGGAATGGCCTGTGGGGAGGCTGGGAATGGTGTGAGGAGCTGGGAATGCTACAGGAGCTGGGAATGGCTGAGGGGACCTGGGAATGGCTGTAGGGAGCTGGGAAAGGCTGTGGGGAGCTGGGAATGCTGTGGAGTGGGAATGGCTTGAGGAGCTGGGAATGGTGGGACTGGATGGCTGGGAGCTGGATGCTGGAGCGGAATGGCTGTGGGAGCTGGGAGAGGGCTTGCTGTGGGGAGCTGGGAACTGGCCTGGGAGCTGGGCAATGGCTGATGGAGCTGGGAATGGCTGTGGGGAGCTGGAACTGGCTAGGCAGTGAGCTGGAAGGCTGTGGGGAGTGGAATGGCTACGGAGCGGGAATGGCTAGGAGCTGGGAATGGCTGTGGGGAGCTTGGAGGCTTGAGGGGAGCTGGGAATGGGCTGATGGAGCTGGGATGGCTGAGGGGAGCTGGGGAATGGCTACTGGAGCTGGAAGGGCTGATGGGAAGCTGGGAGGCTGAGGGGAGCTGGGAATGGCTGATGGGAAAGCTGGAAGGCTTGGGGGCTGGGAATGGCTGGAGGGGACTGGGAATGGCTGTAGGGAGCGGAAAGGGTGGAGCTGGGAATGCTAACTGGAGCGGAATGGCTACGGGGAGATGCGAAGGCTGTGGGGAGCTGGGAGGCTGTGAAGGAAGCTGGGAATGGCTGGAGGAGCTGGGAAGTCAGGAGCTGGGGAATGCTGTGGAGCTGGATATTGGCTGTGAGGAGCGGGAAT
>CM019228.1:13900294-13990981 GCA_009741485.1 Malurus cyaneus samueli | reverse complement strand
CTAAATACTGCTGGCTCTGAGCTCCTGCTGGAATGTTTAATTCGTGCTGTTATGTAAGTACTATTCTCTGGGCTCCTTCATGGCAATGATTATCATGGATTACATCTACAAAACAACAGCAGGGAATGTGGTAGGACCTGGGAAGCACAGGAGGAACGAGGAGGGAAGCACAGCTATGGGTACTCCATCCCCACGTGCCAGTGGAGTGGGAAACAGGAGCAAGGGAATTAAAAACAGATTAGGGAAAAAATAAGGCGGGGGAGTGAGGGGAGGGAATCGGCTTCTGGCTTGTGAAATAGAAAAAATCTAAAGATTCCTCCCGTCCTCCTCGTGTTTTCACCGCCAGGCAGCAGCCACAAGAAGGGAGCAGTTGGAGGCTCTGCTAGGTAAAAGAACCCTGCACCAGTTTGGGCTGGAAGGGAGATTAATCCCATCCAGTGCCACCTGCCATGGCGGAACACCTTCCAACTGTCAGGCTGCTCCAGCCCCATCCAACCTGGCCTTGGGCACTGCCAGGGATCCAGGAGCAGCCACAGCTTCTCTGGGCACCCTGTCCAGGGCCTCACAGATAGGAATTCCTTCCCAGCATCCCATCTAACCTGTCACTCAGCCTGTCCAAAAATCCTGTCCCCGGCATAGTTCCATGGACCCATCCTGTCAGACCCCTCTGCAATCCTTCCTGCCCTCCAGCATCCCTCTGGCTGCAGCAGAGAGAGCTGAAGGGCTGGCTGCAGCTCCCTGTGGTGGCTGAGATGGACCAACCCATCCCAATCCAGTGGGAAACTGGGGAGCCAGAGCATCCTGCCAGCTGCAGGAGGGAACACATGTGAGTGCACAAGGCACTGAGAGGAGATGGGAACCACTAGGAGCAGGAAACCCAAGGATTCCACAGCAGCACTGTCAGTTCTATCTCCCACAGCAGCAGCTCCTGGCAGAGTAAGAGCGTGGTATCCTGGGAAAATCAAGATTCCCGAGGATAAAAAGACAAGTGGAAGCAAGGTGACAGTGCTGGCAGCCAGTGCCTCCAGGCATGAGCCCTCCAGCACAGGGAAAACAGCTTCAGTGACACGGGAAACTCACAGGGAGCAGGAAAGAGGAATGCTGCTGTCCAAAGAGCCGGGAATAACACAGGAAAACATCTCACGTGATTGGAGAAACTCACAGGGAGCAGGAAAAAGGGAAATGGGAATGCTGCTGTCCAGAGAGCTGGGACTAGCAGGGCTGCCAGAGCCAGCCATGAGCTGGGACAACAATGCCAGGGATTGTCCGTCCTGCCACGAGCCCAGCAGAGCCACAAGCCACGGCCACCTGGCCAGGGCTTCTGTGACCAACAAGGGGAGAATTCATGGAGCAGGACAGGGAAGGTGCCAGATGTTTTGCAGTGCCACAGGCCTGAGTCAAAATGGCTTTTGCAAACAAACCCCATGCCTTGGAAAAAGGGTGAAAACAGCCAAAAAAGGGAGCAACAAAGTGGCATATCAGAGGGGTGACTAAAGGGAAAGCTGAGAACATTAATTTATGGCTAGTTTCTAATGCTACCACGAAGGCTGGATCTGGGATGCAGAAGGGGAATTTGCTGGTTTCAGCTGCCCCTCAGCTCTTGCCCACCCCAAACCCTGCAGTGGGACCCCTACAGCTCCAGTTCCATCTCCAGAATGGGATTTCCAGATTTGACCCTGCTGCAATGGGAACTCACCTCAAGGCCAGAGCACAACCACCCCTCCTGTACCCCACAGAAAGCCCCCAAAAGCAATCCCTCCCTGTTTTCCAGGAAGAAAACAATGGATCAAGGCAGGATGAATAACCAAGGAGCCCAAGCAGTCAACCCATTATCCCAATCACTGACCCATACCACAGGGGTTGGTTACAAAGTGAATCCTCCCTGGGATGGTTGCACAAGGTCAGCCCAAACACCCAGGAAATTCCATCTCTTCCCCAGCCAGCAACTGCAACTAGCATTTTGGAAACAGGACACCAGGACAGGTCACAGGCAGAGGTTCCTCCGAGCACTGATCCTCCCTTTTGGGCTCTGCTGCCTCAGGTGCTACAGGGTCACATTCCATCCACAGCTTGTGTCCCAAGGGATGAAATTGTGCCCAAATCTCTTGAGTCTCCCTGGATTTTCTGGCTCTCGGCAGCGAGTGCCACCATTTAATTGGATGTTGTACAAAATATTAATTATTCCTGCTCCATTTAAACCTATGACCTGATAATTCCCTCCTTCTTCTTGTTAGCACTTGTCCCCAACTTTCCCTACACTCAGACAGTCACAGAATTCTCAAGGTTGGAAAAGATCAAGTCCAGCCATAAACCAGCACTGCCAAAGCCACCACTGCCCATGTCCCCAAGTGCCACATGCACAGGGCTGTTAAACCCCTCCAGGGATGGGGATCCACCCCTGCCCTGGGCAGCTCTGCCAGGGCTGGAGAGCCCTTTCCAGGAAGGGAATATCTACCCTGGCCCAGCCTGAGGCCGTTCCCTCTCCTCCTGTCCCTGTTCCCTGGAGCAGAGCCCGACCCCCCGCTGTCCCCTCCTGTCAGGGAGTTGTGCAGAGAGCCACAAGGTCCCCCCGGAGCCTCCTTTGCTCCAGCTGAGCCCTTTCCCATCCCTCAGCCCCTCTGGGGCTCAGACCTTCCTGCCACTGACCATCGTCCATGTGGCACCTTCAGCTGTCCTTCTCCCAGATGAATATTTCCTTTCCATCATCCTCCTTCCCTTGTTGGAGGAGATTTTATTTCTCTGGTTAATCATGTGCCTGTTTGATTTTTTGGATTTTCTTTTTAAGCTCTGCTGAAAACCCTATGAGTCACTGTGGGGAGACACAGGGCCTCTCCAGGGAGAAGATCCCAGGAGCAAACCTGCATTCCCTCTTTTCCACTTTCCTTATCAATTCCCATTTTTTTCTGCTGCACTGACTCCAGGCATAGCCAGAGCAGTCAGACATCTCTGAGGGCAGCTGGCAGGGGAGCTGACCTTGGCACAGACACCAGCACCCACCTCTCCAGTGAACTCCTGCATTTCAGCACCATGAGGGCAAAAATCACTTTCTGTCACCTGGAATCTGCTCTGAATCAGGCGAGCAATGGAACCACAACATGGCTTTCACACCCTCTCCTCCCAGGAATCCCTGAGCAGGGAGTCAAAGGGAGTCATCAACTCCCCCTCCAAGCAGTCTAGATCCATTTTGGGGAGTTTTCCAAGGGTTTAAAATACCAGGGACAGATTTCCACCCTTCCCTTGCACACTTCACCAAACACCCCCTTACCACAGAGCCGGGAAACCAATCCTCAAATATTCAGCACTCACACAATTCCTGAATGTCATGACACTGCCCTAAAAAGAAAGGATAAGTTTATATCTATTTCTATATTTGTTTTAAAAAAATCCACCAACCACAGTCACCAAATATGGAGGGTAAATACAAAAATCTGACTTTCAGGCCAGGTTAAGAGCACAGGCCATTATGTTTACTACAACTTTACCAACACTTTGCAATCCCAATTAGAAGCAGGAATGCCAGGCTGGGCAGAGCAAAGCCTGATCTGGGGCTGTCCTGTCCTCCTGTCACACTCCACGTGTGTTTCAGAGGAATTAAGCACACGTGGTAATTGAGGAGAGAGCTAAGCCAGCAGCTCAGCTCGCTCTCACTTTCTGCCGCTAATCCGCCCGGAATCCCCGGGCAGGTTTCTCCCTGGGAAGCAGCATGAGGACAGGGAGCTCAGGTCACCCCAATGTCCCAGGTCACAGCTCGTCACCAAAATATTCCTGGCTCCCCAGCGGGCAGAGAGGAAACCAGAGCTCCTGCATACACAGAACAGCAAAGTCTCCCACCCCATATTCGGTTAGGACAGGTTTGCCTTTTAAAAACAGCCATGCAAAGCAGTCATGTGAAATGGCCCCTGAGGGTGCACAGCTACAGCCAGCATCTGAGTTAAAAACACTTCCCCAGCTGTTGAATTTGGGAGAACTCCTGAGGAAAAGACCTTTTCATCCACCCCAAAACAGTGTCCCAGTAGCAAAGATTTGTGCAGCATTTTTCTGACTTGCCAGTCCTATTACCCATCAAACTTTCATTCAAATGTCAAATATCCTGACAGCCTGAGGGATCGCTGATTCCTGAAGGAATGGTGAATGCAGAATCCTGGCTCAGGCCCCAGGAGATTTGTGGGTGACTCGAGGCTGAGCAGTGCAGTTCACGCAACAGAGAGACGGGGACATCCAGGAGCTTGAGGAGAGGGCTCAGGAGAACCTCACGAGGTTCAGCAAGCCCAAGTGCCAGGTCCTGAATCCAGCTCAGGGAAATTCCAACCATGAGTACAGGCTGGGAGAGGAACTCCTTGAGAGCAGCCCTGGGAACAAGAACTTTAGGGCTGGTGAGTGAGGTCTGCCTATGCCCCAGCATGAAATGTCCCCTGAGCCCCTGAACCCACGTGGGCAGCAGGGAGGGGATTCTGCCCCCTCCTGCCTGCTCAGGTGAGACCCTACCTGCAGAGCTGCCCCAGCCCTGGGCCCAGCACAGGGAAGGACCTGGAGCTGCTGAGGAGTCCGGAGGAGGCCACGAAGCTGCTCCAGGGCTGGAGCCTCTGCTCTGGGCCAGGCTGGGAGAGCTGGGGGTGCTCTGGAGAAGGAGAAGGCTCCAGGGAGAGCTCAGAGCCCCTTTTGGGGCCTAAAGGGGCTCCAGGAGAGCTGGAGAGGGACTGGGGACAAGGGATGGAGGGACAGGACACAGGGAATGGCTTCCCAGTGCCAGAGGGCAGGGATGGATGGGATATTGGGAAGGAATTGCTCCCTGGGAGGGTGAGGAGGTCCTGGCCACAGCAGCAGGCTGTGCCTGTGAGCTGAGATGTAAGAGAGTGTGGGTTCTCCTTGGGTCCTTTCCCAGAAGGACAAACAGCATCAGACACAAACTGCTCCTCTGTCCATCCCACCTGCCCTCTGCCACCCTCTCCCAGTCTTCCAATCTCCCAGAGCCACAGATGCTGCTCCCTATTGGCACAAATCCCTTCAGCTGCTCATCACCCTTTGCACCCACAGGAGCCCAGCTGGGCTCTGCAGGGCACCCTGGGGCACACACAGGTTTTGGGATCCCTCAGGGTAAGAGGAGGCAACTCAGACAATTCCACACATGAGCAGAGCTGAAAGACTGAGGACTTCTACAGCAAATCCACAATCTCTTCCCTTCACTTGTGAACATCCACCCCAGTGTTCAGAGGGGCAAAGCATCAGGAATTCTATTTTGATTCAAGGCAAACAGTCAAACCTAACACACAGTCACTCTTTGCTGTAATGAAAAGATTTCTAATTTGGACAAATCACCATCAGCCAGATGAACATTAAGGCATAAAGTAAAAGATCTGATGTTCTCAGCCCCACAGCACAAGGATTCAGCACCATTTACAGCGTGTCTTATCTCTGGGATCAGATCAGGAAAGCTTGGAAAAACATGAAAAACACGAGTCTGGTGTGGATTCTGTCCCCCATTATCTCTGTGGCGGGGATCAGAGCACAGCCAGCAGAGCCACGGGGCAGCACAGCCACATCCACACAGCCACTGCCCTGAGCCCTGAGCCCCCAGAGCTGGACTGGGCATGGCCAGGGCCTCATGGCAGCAGACAGGGCAGGGCACAAACCAAAATAGCTGGGCCTGACTCAGCAGGAGCGTGGCTGACAGCCCCCGGGGCTGCTCTGAACTGAGCCAGCACCGCCACAGCCCCACGGCCCTGAAGGGAAGGTAAAACCACACTACCACTGCAGGAGATCCTGTCCTACATCCAACCTGCAGGAGATCCTTCCCACACACCCCAATGGAGGGGTTTAACAGCCCTGTGCATGTGGCACTTGGGGACATGGGCAGTGGTGGCTTTGGCAGTGCTGGTTTGATGGCTGGACTTGATCTTTTCTAACCGTGAGAATTCTGTGACTGTCTGAGTGTAGGGAAAGTTGGGGACAAGTGCTAACAAGAAGAAGGAGGGAATTATCAGGTCATAGGTTTAAATGGAGCAGGAATAATTAATATTTTGTACAACACCCAATTAAATGGTGGCACTCGCTGCCGAGAGCCAGAAAATCCAGGGAGACTCAAGAGATTTGGGCACAATTTCATCCCTTGGGACACAAGCTGTGGATGGAATGTGACCCTGTAGCACCTGAGGCAGCAGAGCCCCAAAAGGGGAGGATCAGTGCTCGGAGGAACCTCTGCCTGTGACCTGTCCTGGTGTCCTGTTTCCAAAATGCTAATTGCAGTTTGCTGGCTGGGGAAGAGATGGAATTTCCTGGGTGTTTGGGCTGACCTTGTGCAACCATCCCAGGGAGGATTCACTTCGTAACCAACCCCTGTGGTATGGGTCAGTGATTTGGGATAATGGGGGTTGACTGCTTGGGCTCCTTGGTTATTCATCCTGCCTTGATCCATTGTTTTCTTCCTGGAAAACAGGGAGGGATTGCTTTTGGGGGCTTTCTGTGGGGTACAGGAGGGGTGGTTGTGTTCTGGCCTTGAGGTGAGTTCCCATTGCAGCAGGGTCAAATCTGGAAATCCCATTCTGGAGATGGAACTGGAGCTGTAGGGGTCCCACTGCAGGGTTTGGGGTGGGCAAGAGCTGAGGGGCAGCTGAAACCAGCAAATTCCCCTTCTGCATCCCAGATCCAGCCTTCGTGGTAGCATTAGAAACTAGCCATAATTAATTGTTCTCAGCTTTCCCTTTAGTCACCCCTCTGATAATGCCACTTTTGTTGCTCCCTTTTTGGCTGTTTTTCACCCTTTTTCCAAGGCAGGGGTTTGTTTGCAAAAGCCATTTTGACTCAGGCCTGTGGCACTGCAAAACATCTGGCACCTTCCCTGTCCTGCTCCATGAATTCTCCCCTTGTTGGTCACAGAAGCCCCTGGCCAGGTGGCCGTGGCTTGTGGCTCTGCTGGGCTCGTGGCAGGACGGGACAATCCCTGGCATTGTTGTCCCAGCTCATGGCTGGCTCTGGCAGCCCTGCTAGTCCCAGCTCTCTGGACAGCAGCATTCCCATTTCCCTTTTTTCCTGCTCCCTGTGAGTTTCTCCATCACGTGAGATGTTTTTCCTGTGTTATTCCCGGCTCTTTGGACAGCAGCATTCCCTCTTTCCTGCTCCCTGTGAGTTTCCCTGTCACTGAAGCTGTTTTCCCTGTGCTGGAGGGCTCATGCCTGGAGGCACTGGCTGCCAGCACTGTCACCTTGCTTCCACTTGTCTTTTTATCCTCGGGAATCTTGATTTTCGTGGGATAGCCAGCTGCTCTTACTGTGCCAGGAGCTGCTGCCGTGGGAGATAGAACTGACAGTGCTGCTGTGGAATCCTTGGGTTTCCTGCTCCTAGTGGTTCCCATCTCCTCTCAGTGCCTTGTGCACTCACATGTGTTCCCTCCTGCAGCTGGCAGGATGCTCTGGCTCCCCAGTTTCCCACTGGATTGGGATGGGTTGGTCCATCTCAGCCACCACCAGGGAGCTGCAGCCAGCCCTTCAGCTCCTCCTGCTGCAGCCAGAGGGATGCTGGAGGGCAGGAAGGGATTGCAGAGGGGTCTGGACAGGATGGGTCCATGGGAAGCTATGCCGGGGACAGGGATTTTGGACAAGGGCCTGGAGTGACAGGTTAGATGGGATGCTGGGAAGGAATTCCTATCTGTGAGGCCCTGGGACAGGGTGCCCAGAGAAGCTGTGGCTGCTCCTGGATCCTGCAGTGCCAAGGCCAGGTGTTGGATGGGCTTGGAGCAGCCTGAGACAGTTGGAAGGTGTTCCTGCCCATGGCAGGGGTGGCACTGGATGGGATTTAATCTCCCTTCCAGCCCAAACTGGTGCAGGGTTCTTTTACCTACAGAGCCTCCAACTGCTCCCTTCTTGTGGCTGCTGCCTGGCGGTGAAAACACGAGGAGGATGGGAGGAATCTTTAGATTTTTTCTATTTCACAAGCCAGAAGCCGATTCCCTCCCCTCACTCCCCCGCCTTATTTTTTCCCTAATCTGTTTTTAATTCCCTTGCTCCTGTTTCCCACTCCACTGGCACGTGGGGATGGAGTAACCCCATAGCTGTGCTTCCCTCCTCGTTCCTCCTGTGCTTCCCAGGTACCATACCACATTCCCTGCTGTTGTTTTGCAGATGTAATCCATGATAATCATTGCCATGAAGGAGCCCAGAGAATAGTACTTACATAACAGCACGAATTAAACATTCCAGCAGGAGCTCAGAGCCAGCAGTATTTAGGCCATTCCCGCTGCTCCTGCCTCATCCTCCGGAGCGAGCGAAGGAGCTGTGGCTGCTCCTCATCCCCAGATGATTTCTGTGGTCCCAAGGTGTCCCTGGCCATGGCAGGGGTTGGAACAAGATGAGCTTTCAGGTACCTTCCAACAGAAATCAGTCTGTGATTCTATGACAGGACACAGGGAATGGCTTCCCAGTGCCAGAGGGCAGGGATGGATGGGATATTGGGAAGGAATTGTTCCCTGGGAGGGTGGGCAGGCCCTGGCACAGGGTGCCCAGAGAAGCTGTGGCTGCCCCTGGATCCCTGGCAGTGTCCAAGGCCAGGCTGGACATTGGGGCTGGGAGCAGCCTGGGACAGTGGGAGGTGTCCCTGCCCATGGCAGGGGTGGCACTGGATGATCTTTAAGGTCCCTTCCAACCCATTCTATTCCATGATCTTGTGATTCAGCAGTGGGATGAGGATTGCTGGCACAGCTCCTGCTGCTCTCCAGTGCTGCTCTTACCCCGGCCCGAGAGCTCAGGTACCTCCCCACCCTCCCTGCCCTGTGCCACTGCCTGGGGAATCCTGGTGCTCCTTCCTCCGAGCAGTCACCCCATCCTTTCACCCTCTTGGCAGCATCTTGGAATGTTTTAGGGCTCCCAAAATCCCTCAGCAGGGTTGGCACTCAGCTGCATGTGGCAAGCCAGGCCCTATGGCAGTTTCTCCATGGAGCTTTCTGGGCTCCTGTGTTCTCAGCATTCCAGGTGAGACTGCAGCAATAATAAAAACATCACCCTGGAAATAAACACAGGAACGTGATGGAGCGGAGGAGTGCTGGGGGCGAGGCTCTGGGAAGGGCTGGTGCAGCAGGAGCGGAGCAGGGTGGGCAGGAGGCTCTGTGCCCACGCCAGAGCTCGGGAAATCGCTCCTGCCGGAGGAGGAGGAGGGTGGGATGTGCAGCACGAGGATCCCGGGGGAGGTTTACATTGGATATTAGGGAAAATTCCTTCATGGAAAGGCTGGTCAGCTGTTGGAATGGGCTGCCTAGCTGGTGGAGTCTCCATGCCTGGAGGGATTTAGCAGCCATGTGGATTTGGTGGCACCTGGGGACTTGGGTGGCTTTGGTGGTGCTGGGGAATGGAGGGACTTGATGATCTCAGAGGGCTTTTCCAGCCTTGGTGATTCCATGATTCCTTGCACTCTGCTGGCACACCAGGCCCCTTCCTTCCTCACCAGGGTGATCTGGGCCAGCTGCAGTGAAGGAAAAAGCTCTTTTTTGGCTGAACTGATGCAGAAGGAGTTTACTGCAGGCACACAGGGAGGAGAAATCCTTCTGGGTCCTTGATTCTCCTGGCTGGTGCCTGTGGGAGCTGGGACGGTGGGCAAAATCCAGGGGGTAAAAATCCTATTGTAGACATAGGGCCTAGTTCACCCCATGGGCAAGGTGGAGAGCAAATTCTCCAGTAAAACTGAGAGGGAGAGGGATAAATTCCTGAGATGGGGATTGTGCTACTCCTGGAGTTGATAAACATCAGGGCAATTGAGAAGTTGATAAATACCAGGGCAAAACAGGTTATAAACTGATAAATTGGTAAATACCAAAGCAAAACAGGTTATAAACTGGTAAATTGATAAATACAAGGGTAGGATGCTCTCTGCTGTGCCATATTTGTAGGTACCACAAACCCATTCCTGTTTCCAGAAGTGCTGTGGATTGTGCTACTGGTTTGTATTTCTCCCATGCCCATATTGTGTGTTGCTTTAAATCTGTTTTTTTACCCCCGTGAATCCATGGATAATCATGGAATGATTTCTTAATAAATAATTATGAATACATTATTTATTAAATATATAATATTATTTATGGCCTTTTCAACTTGTGCTCTGGACAAAAACTTTAAGTGCACAGCCCAAGTAAGAGGATTCCCATCATTCCATGTTTTCCAGTTTTGTAAATCAGTGTTTCCCTTCTCTGAGTCTCAGTAGCTTTTTTTCCATTGCTTCCATGTGATCTCCTCCCTTCCACATATCTTTTTGACAAAAAGAATTTCCCAAGGTCACTTGGCAAGGCTGCAAAGCCCAAACTGGTGACCCCTCGGCAGCTGTGCCCACATTTCACCTCAACTGAGTGTTAATTGTTTCCATTAGGGAATTGCAAGTGGTATTTTGTGATTTCTCCAGGAGTTGGAACAGCCTTGGCAGGGTCACAGAGTGATTGGAATGGTTTGGGGTGAAGGGGACCTTAAATCCCATCCAGTGCCACCCCTGCCATGGCAGGGACACCTCCCACTGTCCCAGGCTGCTCCAAGCCCCAATGTCCACTGGCCTTGGGCACTGCCAGGGATCCAGGGGCAGCCACAGCTTCTCTGGGCACCCTGTGCCAGGGCCTCCCCACCCTTCCAGGGACACCTTTACCCCAAGCATGCAGAGCATTCCAATTCCCAGTGCCCCACTGGTGCCCAGCCAGGCGGGACCATCTGCCCTCATGTTCATCCCAGCTCCAGTTAAAAGTTCCTAAAATGACAAACCCAGTGAATGTCAGCAAGTGCAGCAGAGAAGGAACACCAGGGATCATCCTTCCCACTTCCACCTCCACTTAGAAAGGGGGATTTTTAAGATCCCGGGGAATACACAGTGCTTGCCTGGCAGGGAACCAGGAGAGACTCACCCTTGGTGACAAGGCTTTGGTGTTTGAGCAAGAAAACACTTTTTTTCTACTACAAAGCTGTTATTTTTCACAACAGGCAAGAAAACGTGGTTTCCCTAAGTACCAGTGACACACCAGGTTTAGCTGGGGAAGACTATCAAAAATATTTGTGCTAAAAATAATAGCAAAACTTTCAAGCACTTCTACTGCTGTCTAAAATGGGAGCATGCATTTATATGCTGGAAAACCTCATTCCCAAATGAAAGCTCCCAGGTTTCTAGAAAAACATGACATGAGAAGAGACTGGACACGGAGAAAGCAAAACTTCATCCACTGGGAGAACCAAAGGGTGAGAGTTACCTGAAGGGAGCCTGCAAGAAAGATGGAGAGGGAATTTGGGGTAGTGACAGGATACAGGGAATGGCTTCCCACTGCCAGAGGGCAGGGATGGATGGGATATTGGGAAGGAATTGTTCCCTGGGAAGGTGGCACAGGTTGAAGCTGTGGCTGCCCCTGGTTCGCTGGTAGGACAGGGCTGGACACTGGGGCTTGGAGCAGCCTGGGACAGTGGAAGGTGTCCCTGCTCTCTTTTGGTGCTGGGAACAGATTTTTGTTACTGAAATTTTTGGGGCCGGTTTCACCTGTGAGCAGTTTTTAATGCTCTTAAAACAATTAAAGTTTTTTATTTGTGTTTAGGAGCACAATAGGGATTTTCTTACAATTGGGAGCACTAAGGGGGAGATTCCCAGCTCAGGGAATCAGATCAGTATTTCACTGTTATTGTCAGTCATTTAAAATTCCCACGGGCTCTTTTCTTTACCTGGCACAGGAAAATGCTGTTGGAGATAAATCAGGTTTGAACTCTGGAAACAATAACAGTTCTTGTTAATTAGAAATGAGTCACTGGATGAAAACTGATCCTTCAATGGGTCTGAAGGCATCTCTGGAGAGTTGGGACAGAGGTGGCAGAGCTGTTGGGCACTGAGGTATGAGGGACTGGCAGGAGATCTGGTGGTGTTTGTGTCTGACGAAGCCCAACAGCTCCTGCTCCTGGCCACAGAAAGGAAAATGGGATTGGAGTTGGTGGTGGGATCTCACAGCTCTGTGCACCTCTGGCAGGGCAGGGGGAGTCCCTCAGGATTCCCCCTGCACATGAAAGAGTTTGGATTGGGTGTGCTGGATCCATTTGTTACCCCGGATCAGGGAACTGCTGGGACTCAGCCTGTGGGAGCAGAGTACCTGTGTGCCTTGCATCCCCATGGGGTTTCTGACATCTCTCTGGGCACATGGGATATCTGAGCATGCTGCAATCACAGGATCATGGAATTGTTTAGGTTGGGAAAGCCCCTAAAGATCACCCAGACCCCCCCATTCCCCAGCACTGCCAAAGCCACCACTGCCCCTTGCTCCTAAGTGCCACATCCACAGGGTTGTTCAATCCCTCCAGGGATGGGGATCCACCCCTGCCTGTGCCAGCCCTGGACCACCCTTTCCATGAGGAATTTTCCCAGTATTCCCCCTGTCCCTGCCCTGGCCCAGCCTGAGGCCGTTCCCTCTCCTCCTGTCCCTGTTCCCTGGAGCAGAGCCCGACCCCCCCGTGACTGTGTCATTATTAAAAACTGCAGCACTGGAGGTGCCCCAGCAGTGCCAGCTCAGGGGACGGGCACTGCCCTGCTCCTGCTGCCACCCCGGGGCTGGCACTGCCCAGGTGCCACTGCCCACCTGGGCACCCTTGCCTTCATGTCCAGCCACTGTCACCTGTCCTTTCCCCCGGGCCACCTTCGAGCCGTTGCTGTTTGCTCCCAGCTCCCATCCCAGCTCATGCAGCAGGAGCAGGTTGCCCTCTCCTGGCTCGCTGCTTTCATGGATTCCTGGCTGCCTGCGGAGCTGCTTTTTCCCCGAGGTTTCCCAGCTCTTGCATAAGCCCTGTCCCTGCAGAGAGGAGAGCCCGGCCTTGGAGGCGCCAGCCTTGTTTGCTCGGATCAGCCGCGCGACCGAACGGCACCCACGATCTGAGCTTTGGGACCCTCACTGCGCAGCCCACCCCACCGAGCCACCACTCCCACCTACTACCGAGGGCTTACCACAACCATCACACACCCACAACACCACCACACATTTATATCTGTACCTTTCCCTCCATCTCCACCCCTGCTGCAGCCTCGCCTCCGAGCACCTCCACGCCCAGCCGGAACCTGACTTTCCTCTCTCCACCATCCACACCCCCCTAAAACACACTCACAGAATATCTCAAACCCAGCTCTGCGCACCCAAAGACCCTCTCGAGAGCCACCGACGCGCCTCCTCCATTCCCAGCGACTGCCCAAGGCCACCACTCCGCACCTGCCCCCAACGCTGCCTCACACCGCTCCACCCACGCCTGCCTCCTGTCCTAACCACCTCCAGGCGATGGGGATCCACCTGCGCGCCACCCGCCTCGCCAGTCGCGCCCTGCACCCACACTTTCATGACGACCCATTCTCCCCCCACGCTCTCCTGCTCTCTGCCCGCCGCCCTCCCAAGCCCCTACCACGCCCGCTGCCTTCCCTCCCTCCCCTCCCCCTGCCCCTCGTCTCTCCCTCCGAGCAGAAACGCCCCGACCCCCCAGGCTGTCCTCTCTGTCACGGCCGAGCCCTCTGCATCGCCGCAGCACGCCACCCGACAAGGCTCCCCCCCGGACCTCCTTTGGCCTGCCTCCCCCAGCGCTCCGACCGCCCCTCTCCACGCTTCTCGACCCCGCTCCCTCGGCCGGCCTCAGCCACACCTCTCCCACTCCGCTCCCTCTGCCTCCGCCATCCACCCCTCCCCACCCAGGCCCTTCCCGCCTCCACGGGCTCATCCACAGCCCAGCCTTGCGTCCCAGCACTGGCCGCACTGGCGCCAACCCCTGCCCCGCTCTGCGTCCCGCTACCTGCGCGAGCAGCGCTCTGATGCCGCTATTACTCTCCCAGATTACGCCGCTCACCTGCCCCACGTGCGCCCCGGCACAGCGCGAGCAGCCCCGGTTCACACATCGGCGCGCGCGCGCTGTCAGGGCATCTTCCTGCACTGCGCCAACCTCCGGTCCGCACCGACTCTATCTCCATGACCACTGCCCTACAACGTACAGGGAGGCTCCTCCCTCGCTCATACTTCCCTCTGCCCTTTTTACTTCTACCTTGAGATTAGTCTAATCCAACCACTCCTTTCCTTTACCCTTCGCAGGCCTCGGTGGGCTGACCAGCTCCACGCCTCTACTCACCTCGTGTGCCGGGAGAACTCATGACGTGGCTGTTTCTATCAGAGACTCAAACGGCTATTCCATCTTGGCAGCAGAAGCCTGCGCCACGGTATTACTCATTCCCGCCGATACGAGATGAGGGCGCATCGGTGGCTGCGCCCGAAGTACGTGCTAGCGTCCACACGTTCCTCCCCTCATCTCTGCCTGCCGCAGCTACCAACTCCTCTGCCCCAAGCCACTTGAAAGTCAACTCGCACTCTCACTCTCGATCTCTAACCACTCTGGCCCAGACCTACTCCCTGCACAGTTCCCTCGCTCTTCTCAACCCACACACCCCACCGAGTCGCAGCCTCTAATCCCTGGATTTAGCTCACCTGCTCCAAACCAAGAATCACCTGAATCTCAGGAACAGGAGAAGGTGCCTGGGAAAAGCTCCCTGCCCTGCTGCTCTTTGTCAGGATGAGCTTTCTCCTTGCTTCCCATGGGAAGCACTGGAACTGTGATGTTACTTCCTACTGAGCAACTGAAACTCGGGAGGTGGCTCAGGTAGGAACCAGAGTTGGGGTAAGAGACCAGAAAAATAGATGAGGGGTCAGAGAAAGGCCAGGATAAACACCAGGAACAAGGGGAACCAGGAGATCCATAGCACACACATTCCCTACAGCATCCCACAGACACCCTCCCAGACCACGGATCTCCCGGCAGCACCAGACCATTCACCTTCCAGAAAACGCTATCAAATTTAAAAAAAAAAATAAAAATGCAACTCCTACCTTCCAAATATTTTGCCTGGAAGAAAGCAAGGGGGGTGGGTCAGAGGATGGCTCCAGTTTAGGCTCAGTCTGACTTCTTTCCCAGATTTGATGCAATTTCAAAGCAAACTGGAGACCGTTAAGAATTCTGTTTTCCCATTCCCAGCGTTCCCACCAACACTCCCAGCTGCAGCCAGTGCACTCCTCAGCCTGACATCTCCTTTATACAGCTAATCTCAAAAGCATCCATAATCCCTCATTTTCCAGCATCCTTACAGCTCTGCCACATCCACCTCCCAAACCCAACTGATAAAACATCAGGTGATTGTTGCACAGTCCTGCCAGGATCAATGGGACCCAACCACCTCCAACTCCAGCTCATCCCTTAAAATCGATCGGAAACGCTTCATTTCAAGCAGTTACAACAACTTCTCTCTGCTTCAGAGGTTCTCTGCACTGTGCACAATCATGGAAAGGGCTGCTGGGAAGGGACTTTAATCCCATATTTTCCAGCCCATGGGGTTGCTCCGAGCACGGATGGGATGTGGGTGGGAGAAGGGCTGCCCCACACAAGGACCCTTGGAGACCCCTCTCATATGGGAACACTCATCATTTCTCAATTTATAATGAATTGAAGTGATCAACTCCAGAGTCTCCCAAACCCTTCCACACCCCCCACACACCGGAAGGAGCCCGACCCCGCAGGCTGTCCCCCGCAAAGCTCTGCCCCGCTGCTGCCTCCCCCAGGCTGGATTTAGGGCATTACATACTGCGTTTGCCACAGCACCTCTTCCTCATCCAGCGCTCGGGAGGGGAAGCGGGCACGGGGGGTGTGGGGTCAGCTCCAGGCGGCTCCGAGCCCGGGCCAGCCTTCCCCCGGGACGCTCTCCGCAGGCTCCATATCCTCATTTCTTCCCTTTCCCTCTCCCAGCTCTCATTCCCCGGCCTCAGGGCTGCCAGGCCTCCTCCTCCTTCTCCTCTTTCTTCCCTCCTCCCCTCCTCCTCCCTCTCTGCCCTCACTGACAGCAGCTGCTCTGCCCTAGCACATGGAAAACGGGCTCAGAAAAAACAGAAACTTGGGAATTTCACATTTTATGGGTTTCCAGGGAAAAGCCCAAACGCGCCCCTTTTTGGGGTCTCTTCTGGAGCACATCAGGCACACGCACACATCAAGGGTGACACAGAGACATTCCTTACCAATTTCAAGTCCATCTTCAAATGCTATGATGATAAAACCACCTAAAAAAAAACCCTCTGGGGACTTGTACCTGCATTGAAATACCTGTAATATACTAAATGTATTAAATATAATAATTTACTGTCTATAATCTAATACTGCCTTGAAATACACTTCCCAGAAATACCCAAATATTCCAAATACAGGGGAAAAAAAACCTAAAAGAGCTACACTGATTCCAGGTGTTCCTGCTTGGGGATTTCTGTGTTTAGTAGGCAGAGTTGTTCCCAACTCTCAAATTATGTCCCTGCTCCAGCTGCAAGGAATGGCTCTGCCCCCTGCAGACACAAAGGAGAAATGGCCACTTCCCTCTGCAAAAACCTTCAGTGTATTGGCAAACACCTGACACACCTTGATCCTCTGCTGCTTTTGGATTTTGTTAATAAAATTTAATAATTTCATTAGTTTCCTACAGGGGTGGGTGCCCCTCAACTCCTCAAACTCCTGCTGTTTAAAATGCCAAAAAAACCCACATATATTCTCATACACAGGTGTGAAGTGGATGTGCCCTAAATACCCTAAATATCACAGAATCCTGGAATGGTTTGGGTGGGATGGGACCTTAAATTCCAGTGCCACCCCTGCCACGGCAGGGACACCTTCCACTATCCCAGGTGCTCGAAGCACAGTTCAGCCTGGCCTGGGACACTGCCAGGGATGGGGAATCCATAAACTCCCTGGGCAAGGTGTGCCAGGGTCTCTCCTCCAGCCTTTCCTGGTCCTCTCGTCCCCCCCAGGAAAAGCTGATCTCCTTGTGCCCACGCTGCCAGAAAACCCTCAGGATTTTCCAAAGGAAAAAACATTCAAGACTTTAAACCTTTTCCAGCCAAGGAGAAAACATTGGATCTTCTTTCCTGCTCTGTGCAAATCTAAGAAAGAATCATTTACTGTGAAAAATAGAAAAAAAAATTTCTCTCCTCATTGAGAAGAACTCCAATCCCTGGATATCACCACGGAACACCACTGCAGGTTCAGAGCAGCTCAAGTCCCATCTCAGGACTGTAAATCTCAACCCAGGGATGCCCAGAATCCAACCTGGTCCAAGGTCAGCCTTGCCTGTCTCCAGAAGAACAGCTCCCTGAAGGCTCTTCACCAGCCAATTTTATTTTTTAATTTTTTTTTTTTTTACATTTTGCTCCTGACTACATTTATTTTATTCATCTCAAAAATGCTGCTGCAGTGAGAAAAAAACCCCACAGGCCCCACTGAGGTGACACTGGGCCCTATTTAAAAAACAATTAATAAATTACATAATACATTAGTATTGATTATAATAAAATAATAAAAAAAAAAATTAGTAACAACAATTAACAAAATAATAATTTTCTACCCCCTCCACCCTCTCCCAAGCTGGTGTCAGTGCCATCAGATCCTTGCTGCTGCTGCTGCTGTCTGCATCCAAGGACTAAACCCTCCACCTCCATCCTGCCAGGAGCTCAGGGATCACACAGTGTGCCACGGTCACCAATGTGCCCCTAAATCTGACACCCACCACACCCTTCAGCAAGGCTCTGGCAGCAGTTTCAGCTCCTACCAGCACATTTGGGAGAGAATCCCAGATTGGGTGTTCATCATCCTGTCACGCTTTCAGTCCTTGTTTTCCATTCCCTCGCCCAGCTTTAACTGTAAATGAATATTTGAGCTCCTCGTGAGTGAGTTACTGCTCCCCGAGGAGGTTCATTTTAAATTGGAAACACTCCTCAGAGCTGAATTTTTAGCAGAAGCTACAAATCCAATAAGTGAGGTCAGAACTCCTGGGTTATCCATCTCCAGGAGCAGCAACCCTGCCAGCAGGATGTTCTTACAGCACCAGGAGAAGTCTCTTTACACGGAAAAAGGCAGGTTCTGCTGCTGCACCCATCCTTAGGGAAGGGTCTCTGCACCCCAGTTTGTGTCTCACCCCAGCACAGGGACCTGAGTGCTCACTCTCACGATCCCAGCACAGGGATCTGAGTGCTCACTCTCACAGGGATCTGAGTGCTCACACTCATCCCAGCACAGGGATCTGAGTGCTCACTCTCACAGGGATCTGAGTGCTCACTCTCACAGGGATCTGAGTGCTCACTCTCATCCCAGCACAGGGATCTGAGTGCTCACTCTCATCCCAGCACAGGGATCTGAGTGCTCACTCTCACAGGGATCTGAGTGCTCACTCTCACAGGGATCTGAGTGCTCACCTCACCCAGCACAGGGATGAGTGCTCACTCTCACAGGGATCTGAGTGCTCACTCTCACCCCAGCACAGGGATCTGAGTGCTCACTCTCACCCAGCACAGGGATCTGAGTGCTCACTCTCACCCCAGCACAGGGATCTGAGTGCTCACTCTCACCAGGGATCTGAGTGCTCACTCTCACCCAGGGATCTGAGTGCTCACTCTCACAGGGATCTGAGTGCTCACTCTCACAGGGATCTGAGTGCTCACTCTCACAGGGATCTGAGTGCTCACTCTCACAGGGATCTGAGTGCTCACTCTCACCAGACGGGATCTGAGTGCTCACTCTCACAGGGATCTGAGTGCTCACTCTCACAGGGATCTGAGTGCTCACTCTCACAGGGATCTGAGTGCTCACACTCATCCCAGCACAGGGATCTGAGTGCTCACCTCATCCAGCACAGGGATCTGAGTGCTCACTCTCACCCAGCACAGGGATGATGCTCACTCTCACAGGGATCTGAGTGCTCACTCTCACAGGGATCTGAGTGCTCACTCTCATCCCAGCACAGGGATCTGAGTGCTCACTCTCATCCCAGCACAGGGATCTGAGTGCTCACTCTCACCCAGCACAGGGATCTGAGTGCTCACTCTCACAGGGATCTGAGTGCTCACTCTCACCCAGCACAGGGATCTGAGTGCTCACATCTCATCCCAGCACAGGGATCTGAGTGCTCACTCTCACCCAGCACAGGGATCTGAGTGCTCACTCTCATCAGCAGGGATCTGAGTGCTCACTCTCATCCCAGCACAGGGATCTGAGTGCTCACTCTCACAGGGATCTGAGTGCTCACATCTCAGCAGGGATCTGAGTGCTCACTCTCATCCCAGCACAGGGATCTGAGTGCTCACTCTCATCCCAGCACAGGGATCTGAGTGCTCACTCTCACTCCCAGCACAGGGATCTGAGTGCTCACTCTCACAGGGATCTGAGTGCTCACTCTCACCCAGCACAGGGATCTGAGTGCTCACTCTCACAGGGATCTGAGTGCTCACTCTCACCCCAGCACAGGGACTGAGTGCTCACTCTCACAGGGATCTGAGTGCTCACTCTCACCCAGCACAGGGATCTGAGTGCTCACTCTCACAGGGATCTGAGTGCTCACTCTCACAGGGATCTGAGTGCTCACTCTCACAGGGATCTGAGTGCTCACTCTCATCCCAGCACAGGGTTCCTGCACAAGAGGCTGCTCAGCCCACCGAGAGCACCAAATGTCCTCATCCCAGCAGCCCAGAAGCCCCAGCAGAGCCCCTTGCAGGAGCAGCATTCCATGAATCCCACCCCTGACCAACGAGCAGGCTCCAAGTTATTACACGAGAGGGATTTCCTCAAATAAAATAAAGCTGAGTAGAATAAAAGTGGCATTATATCCTCTGCAAGCCGATCTTCACTCCCGAGAGGGACAATTTTAGCTTAAAGACTCCTGAAACTCCACAAGAATTAAAAATTGCCCAGAGGGATCCGGGGAAATGCCCCAAAGGAGCCTCTTTTGGCATGAGATTCCAGCGCTGGGAGGAGTCAAGGTGCTGCAGGAGCACAGGCACCACAAGGTGCCAGCACAGCCCAGCTGGATGAGCCAATTCCAGCCCGGAGTGTGGGGGCACGGGGAATTTGAGGGTCCCCACAAAGGGGGGCTGAGGGCTCTGCCTGGGGCAGGGAAAGGGGCTGGAATTCTGGAAAAGGAGGAGCAGCTCTCCCCTGCCAGCCCCACCGGAGGAGATGGCTCCTGCCCCAGCAGGGTCTGAGCAGGGTTTGGCTGGCAAGTCCTGCTTTTCCAAGGATCCTTCAAAGGCAAAGTCAAGCACAGGCACCAGCCAATTTTATTTTTTAATTTTTTTTTTTTTTTACATTTTGCTCCTGACTACATTTATTTTATTCATCTCAAAAATGCTGCTGCAGTGAGAAAAAAACCCCACAGGCCCCACTGAGGTGACACTGGGCCCTATTTAAAAAACAATTAATAAATTACATAATAAATTAGTATTGATTATAATAAAATAATAAAAAAAAATTAGTAACAACAATTAACAATAATATTTTTTCTCCCCTCCACCCTCTCCCAAGCTGGTGTCATGCCACAGATCCTTTGCTGCTGCTGCTGTCTGCATCCAAGGACTAAACCCTCCACCTCCATCCTGCCAGGAGCTCAGGGATCACACAGTGTGCCACGGTCACCATGTGCCCCTAAATCTGACACCCACCACACCCTTCAGCAAGGCTCTGGCAGCAGTTTCAGCTCCTACCAGCACATTTGGGAGAGAATCCCAAATTGGGTGTTCATCATCCTGTCAGCTTTCAGTCCTTGTTTTCCATTCCCTCGCCCAGCTTTAACTGTAAATGAATATTTGAGCTCCTCGTGAGTGAGTTACTGCTCCCCGAGGAGGTTCATTTTAAATTGGAAACACTCCTCAGAGCTGAATTTTTAGCAGAAGCTACAAATCCAATAAGTGAGGTCAGAACTCCTGGGTTATCCATCTCCAGGAGCAGCAACCCTGCCAGCAGGATGTTCTTACAGCACCAGGAGAAGTCTCTTTACACGGAAAAAGGCAGGTTCTGCTGCTGCACCTATCCTTAGGGAAGGGTCTCTGCACCCCAGTTTGTGTCTCACCCCAGCACAGGGACCTGAGTGCTCACTCTCACTCCCAGCACAGGGATCTGAGTGCTCACTCTCACAGGGATCTGAGTGCTCACTCTCACAGGGATCTGAGTGCTCACTCTCATCCCAGCACAGGGATCTGAGTGCTCACTCTCACCCAGCACAGGGATCTGAGTGCTCACTCTCATCCCAGCACAGGGATCTGAGTGCTCACTCTCATCCCAGCACAGGGATCTGAGTGCTCACTCTCATCCCAGCACAGGGATCTGAGTGCTCACTCTCACCCCAGCACAGGGATCTGAGTGCTCACTCCACCCCAGCACAGGGATCTGAGTGCTCACACTCATCCCAGCACAGGGATCTGAGTGCTCACACTCATCCCAGCACAGGGATCTGAGTGCTCACTACTCATCCCAGCACAGGGATCTGAGTGCTCACCTCATCCCAGCACAGGGATCTGAGTGCTCACACTCATCCCAGCACAGGGATCTGAGTGCTCACTCTCATCCCAGCACAGGGATCTGAGTGCTCACTCTCACAGGGATCTGAGTGCTCACTCTCACCCCAGCACAGGGATCTGAGTGCTCACTCTCACAGGGATCTGAGTGCTCACTCTCACCCCAGCACAGGGACCTGAGTGCTCACTCTCACAGGGATCTGAGTGCTCACACTCATCCCAGCACAGGGATCTGAGTGCTCACTCTCACAGGGATCTGAGTGCTCACACTCATCCCAGCACAGGGATCTGAGTGCTCACTCTCACAGGGATCTGAGTGCTCACCTCATCCCAGCACAGGGATCTGAGTGCTCACTCTCACTCTCACCCCAGCCCAGGGATCTGAGTGCTCACACTCATCCCAGCACAGGGATCTGAGTGCTCACTCTCACCCCAGCACAGGGATCTGAGTGCTCACACTCATCCCAGCACAGGGATCTGAGTGCTCACTCTCACCCAGCACAGGGATCTGAGTGCTCACTCTCACAGGGATCTGAGTGCTCACACTCATCCCAGCACAGGGATCTGAGTGCTCACTCTCACAGGGATCTGAGTGCACACTCTCACCCCAGCACAGGGATCTGAGTGCTCACTCTCACAGGGATCTGAGTGCTCACCTCATCCCAGCACAGGGATCTGAGTGCTCACTCTCACAGGGATCTGAGTGCCACTCTCACCCCAGCACAGGGACTGAGTGCTCACTCTCACAGGGATCTGAGTGCCACTCTCACCCCAGCACGGACCTGAGTGCTCACTCTCACAGGGATCTGAGTGCTCACTCTCATCCCAGCACAGGGTTCCTGCAAGAGGCTGCTCGCCCACCGAGAGCACCAAATGTCCTCACCCAGCAGCCCAGAAGCCCCAGCAGAGCCCCTTGCAGGAGCAGCATTCCATGAATCCCACCCCTGACAACGAGCAGGCTCCAAGTTATTACACGAGAGGATTTCCTCATATAAAATAAAGAGCTGAGTAGGATAAAAGTGGCATTATATCCTCTGCAAGCTGATCTTCACTCCCGAGAGGGACAATTTTAGCTTAAAGATCCTGAAACTCCACAAGAATTAAAAATTTCCCAGAGGATCCGGGAAATGCCCCAAAGGAGCCTCTTTGGCATGAGATTCCAGCGCTGGGAGGAGTCAAGGTGCTGCAGGAGCACAGGCACCCACAGGTGCCAGCACAGCCCGCTGGATGAGCCAATTCCAGCCCGGAGTGTGGGGGCACGGGGAATTTGAGGGTCCCCACAGGGGGCTGAGGGCTCTGCCTGGGGCAGGGAAAGGGGCTGGAATTCTGGAAAAGGAGGGGCAGCTCTCCCCTGCCAGCCCCACTGGAGGAGATGGCTCCTGCCCCAGCAGGGTCTGAGCAGGGTTTGGCTGGCAAGTCCTGCTTTTCCAAGGATCCTTCAAAGGCAAAGTCAAGCACACGAGCAAACAAGGCTGGCGCCTCCAAGGCCGGGCTCTCCTCTCTGCAGGGACAGGGCTTATGCAAGAGCTGGGAAACCTCGGGGAAAAAGCAGCTCCGCAGGCAGCCAGGAATCCATGAAAGCAGCGAGCCAGGAGAGGGCAACCTGCTCCTGCTGCATGAGCTGGGATGGGAGCTGGGAGCAAACAGCAACGGCTCGAAGGTGGCCCGGGGAAAGGACAGGTGACAGTGGCTGGACATGAGGCAAGGGTGCCCGGGGGCAGTGGCACCTGGGCAGTGCCAGCCCGGGGTCGGGCAGGAGCAGGGCAGTGCCTCCCCTGAGCTGGCACTGCTGGGGCACCTCCAGTGCTGGGACAGCTCTGGGAGCCTCCTGACAGGAGAGCCTGGGGGCTGGAGCGAGTCCAGGCAGGGAACGAGCTGGGAAGGTCTGGAGCCGGAGGGGCTGAGGAGCTGGGCTCAGCCTGAGAAAGGAGCTCCGGGGGACCTTGTGGCTCTGCACAAATCCCTGACAGGAGGGAGCAGCCGGGGGTCGGGCTCTGCTCCAGGGAACAGGACAGGAGGAGAGGGAACGGCCTCAGGCTGGGCCAGGCAGGGCAGGGGGAATATGGGAAAATTCCTCATGGAAAGGGGGTCCAGGTGGCAGCCAGGGGTGGATCCCCATCCCTGGAGGGGTGACAACCCTGTGGATGTGGCACTTAGGGCAAGGGGCAGTGGTGGCTTTGGCAGTGCTGGGGAATGGGGGGGTCTGGGTGATCTTTAGGGGCTTTCCCAACCTAAACAATTCCATGATCCTTGATTGCAGCTGCTCAGATATCCCATGTGCCCAGAGAGATGTCAGAACCCATGGGGATGCAAGGCACACAGGTACTCTGTCCCACAGGCTGAGTCCCAGCAGTTCCCTGATCCGGGTAACAAATGGATCCAGCACACCCAACCAAACTCTTTCATTGCAGGGGGACCTGAGGGACTCCCCCTGCCCTGCAGAGGTGCACAGAGTGTGGGATCCCACCACCAACTCCAATCCCATTTTCCTTTCTGTGGCCAGGAGCAGGAGCTGTTGGCTTCTCAGACAAAACACCACCAGATCTCCTGCCAGTCCCTCATACCTCAGTGCCCAACAGCTCTGCCACCTCTGTCCCAACTCTCCAGAGATGCCTTCAGACCCATGAAGGATCAGTTTTCATCCAGTGACTCATTTCTAATTAACAAGAACTGTTATTGTTTCCAGAGTTCAAACCTGATTTATCTCCAACAGCATTTTCCTGTGCCAGGGAAGAGCCTTCAGGGAGCTGTTCTTCTGGAGACAGGCAAGGCTGACCTTGGACCAGGTTGGATTCTGGGCATCCCTGGGTTGAGATTTACAGTCCGGAGATGGGACTTGAGCTGCTCTGAACCTGCATTGGTGTCCCGTGGTGATATCCAGGGATTGGAGTTCTTCTCAATGAGGAAAGAATTTTTTTTTCTATTTTTTACAGTAAATGATTCTTTCTTAGATTTGCACAGAGCAGGAAAGAAGATCCAATGTTTTCTCCTTGGCTGGAAAAGGTTTAAAGTCTTGAATGTTTTTTCCTTTGGAAAATCCTGAGGGTTTTCTGGCAGCGTGGGCACAAGGAGATCAGCTTTTCCTGGGGGGGACGAGAGGACCAGGAAAGGCTGGAGGAGAGACCCTGGCACACCTTGCCCAGGGAGTTTATGGATTCCCCATCCCTGGCAGTGTCCCAGGCCAGGCTGAACTGTGCTTCGAGCACCCTGGGATAGTGGAAGGTGTCCCTGCCGTGGCAGGGGTGGCACTGGATGGGATTTAAGGTCCCATCCCACCCAAACCATTCCAGGATTCTGTGATATTTAGGGTATTTAGGGCACATCCACTTCACACCTGTGTATGAGAATATATGTGGGTTTTTTTGGCATTTTAAACAGCAGGAGTTTGAGGAGTTGAGGGGCACCCACCCCTGTAGGAAACTAATGAAATTATTAAATTTTATTAACAAAATCCAAAAGCAGCAGAGGATCAAGGTGTGTCAGGTGTTTGCCAACACACTGAAGGTTTTTGCAGAGGGAAGTGGCCATTTCTCCTTTGTGTCTGCAGGGGGCAGAGCCATTCCTTGCAGCTGGAGCAGGGACATAATTTGAGAGTTGGGAACAACTCTGCCTACTAAACACAGAAATCCCCAAGCAGGAACACCTGGAATCAGTGTAGCTCTTTTAGGTTTTTTTTCCCCTGTATTTGGAATATTTGGGTATTTCTGGGAAGCGTATTTCAAGGCAGTATTAGATTATAGACAGTAAATTATTATATTTAATACATTTAGTATATTACAGGTATTTCAATGCAGGTACAAGTCCCCAGAGGGTTTTTTTTTAGGTGGTTTTATCATCATAGCATTTGAAGATGGACTTGAAATTGGCAAGGAATGTCTCTGTGTCACCCTTGATGTTCGGCACTTCCCTGATGTGCTCCAGAAGAGACCCCAAAAAGGGGCTGCGTTTGGGCTTTTCCCCTGGAAACCCATAAAATGTGAAATTCCCAAGTTTCTGTTTTTTCTGAGCCCGTTTTCCATGTGCTAGGGCAGAGCAGCTGCTGTCAGTGAGGTGCAGGAGAGGGAGGAGGAGGAGGAGGAGGAAGAGAAGGAGGAGAAGGAGGAGGAGGCACTGGCAGCCCTGAGGCCGGGGAATGAGAGCTGCGGAGAGGGAAAGGGAAGAAATGAGGATATGGAGCCTGCGGAGAGCGTCCCGGGGGAAGGCTGGCCCGGGCTCGGAGCCGCCTGGAGCTGACCCCACACCCCCCGTGCCCGCTTCCCCTCCCGAGCGCTGGATGAGGAAGAGGTGCTGTGGCAAACGCAGTATGTAATGCCCTAAATCCAGCCTGGGGGGAGGCAGCAGCGGGGCAGAGCTTTGAGGGGACAGCCTGCGGGGTCGGGCTCCTTCCCGGTGTGTGGGGGGTGTGGAAGGGTTTGGGAGAGCCCCTGGAGTTGATCACTTCAATTCATTATAAATTGAGAAAATGATGAGTGTTCCCATATGAGAGGGGTCTCCAGAGGGTCCTTGTGTGGGGCAGCCCTTCCTCCCACCCACATCCCATCCGTGCTCGGAGCAACCCCATGGGGCTGGAACAATATGGGATTTAAAGTCCCTTCCCAGCAGCCCTTTCCATGATTGTGCACAGTGCAGAGAACCTCTGAAGCAGAGAGAAGTTGTTGTAACTGCTTGAAATGAAGCGTTTCCGATCGATTTTAAGGGATGAGCTGGAGTTGGAGGTGGTTGGGTCCCATTGATCCTGGCAGGACTGTGCAACAATCACCTGATGTTTTATCAGTTGGGTTTGGGAGGTGGATGTGGCAGAGCTGTAAGGATGCTGGAAAATGAGGGATTATGGATGCTTTTGAGATTAGCTGTATAAAGGAGATGTCAGGCTGAGGAGTGCATGGCTGCAGCTGGGAGTGTTGGTGGGAACGCTGGGAATGGGAAAACAGAATTCTTAACGGTCTCCAGTTTGCTTTGAAATTGCATCAAATCTGGGAAAGAAGTCAGACTGAGCCCAAACTGCAGCCATCCTCTGACCTACCCCCCTTGCTTTCTTCCAGGCAAAATATTTGGAAGTAGGATGCATTTTTAATTTTTTTTTTAAATTTGATAGAGTTTTCTGGAAGGTGAATGGTCTGGTGCTGCCGGGAGATCTGTGGTCTGGGAGGGTGTCTGTGGGATGCTGTGGGAATGTGTGTGTTATGGATTCTCCTTGGTTCCCCTTGTTCCTGGTGTTTATCCTGGCCTTTCTCTGACCCCTCATCTATTTTTCTGGTCTCTTACCCCAACTCTGGTCCCTACCTGAGCCACCTCCCGAGTTTCAGTTGCTCAGTAGGAAGTAACATCACAGTTCCAGTGCTTCCCATGGGAAGCAAGGAGAAAGCTCATCCTGACAAAGAGCAGCAGGGCAGGGTGCTTTTCCCAGGCACCTTCTGCTGTTCCTGGGATCCAGGTGATTCGTTGGTTTGGAGCAGAGATGAGCTAAATCCAGGGATAAAGCTGCACTCTGTTGTTAAACAGGGAACTTCAGGACTAATCTCCAAGTTTTAAATCAGTAACTGCGAGTGTGACTTCAATCTTGGCAGGAGGAGGTTGGGGTAGCTGGCAGCAGAAATGAGGAACTGTGACAGTTTGGGAATGATATCCTGATGGGAGAGGATCTCAGTTCTGCTTTCCTTGATTCTGCCTGGGTTCCTGCAGCAGGAGTAGAGCTGAGCTGTGTTCAGCCACCACTGCAAGGAAGAAATTGGTTAGGAGAACAAAGTAAAGAGTGTTGGTGGAGAAGCTTCTTGCAAGGGATTTGGGCAGTGATCCAGTGTGTGTTCCTGTAGGGAATTGGGGGTGGTCACAGAGCAGGGCAGTGCACATCCCAGTGCTGGGACAGCTCTGGGAGCCCTCCTGCAGAGAGCCCTGGAGGGGCTGGAGGAGTCCAGGCAGGGAACGGAGCTGGGAAGTCTGGAGCGAGCTGGAGCCGGCGTGAGGAGCGGCTGAGGAAAGGGGAGTGGAGAAAAGGAGGCTCGGGGGGGACCTTGTGGCTCTGACAACTCCTGACAGGAGGGAACAGCCGGGGGGGTCGGGCTCTGCTCCAGGAACAGGGACAGGAGAGAGGGAACGGCCTCAGGCTGAGCCAGGGCAGGACAGGGGGATCTGGGAAATTCCTCATGGAAAGGGTGGTCAGGCACTGGCACAGCTGCCCAGGTGGATCCCCATCCCTGGAGGGGTGTAACAACACTGTGGATGTGACACTTGGGACAGGGGTCAGTGGTGGCCTTGGCAGTGCGGGAATGGAGGGACTCGATGCTCTCAGAGGGCTTTTCCAGCTTTTAATGATTCTGTGATTTTTAGTGTGATGGAAGGAAATCACTTCCCTGCTGATCACAGGCACTCACAGGGGCTGGGAATGAGGATAAGGTACAGAATATAAATGTGTGTGTGTGTGTAGCCCTCTATAGGTATTGGCTCTGGTCTCAGTATCCAAACCCAGATCTTGCCTCTCGCTGATCCTTGGACCTGATATCAAAACTAGAAATGTTTTTTTTTTGAGCTAAATCCCATGAAGAGCCCCCCTTCTCTCCAATTAAAAATCCCATTTCTTATGGTGGTCATTTTCCCCTTAAAACTGCTGGTTTTTACCCAAACCTTCAATAAATACGCAAAGAATTTAATAAAATCAATGTGTGTAAGTGCACTTCTAGCATTAATTTCTCTACCTTGAATCCACAGTGGAAAGATAATGAGATCTTCCTGAATTTCTCCTTTTTCCACCTGCAGTTCTTGCACAGTCCCTCCCTCTGTATTTGAATGTGTCCACAGGGAATGATTCTGACTTAAAAGCTGGAATATAAACCTTTCCCTCTTGCTGTCAAGTTCCTTGTAATCCAGCTGGAGTGGGATCAAATGTACACTATTAATCCATGTGGGTCCAAAGGCCGTGGTCCCAGAGATTCGCGGTTCCTGCTCCGTGCCCTGGATCCTGCTGCGCTCACGCAGCAGCTGCTGGGCTTGCACTGAATTGGGATTTATGCTGCATTTTTCCTCCGGAATTACTCATTTCCTCGAGACTGGGAAAATTAAGGCTGGGAAAATCCAATGGTTTCGGAATGGAGGGGCGAGAAAATGGATCTCTGTAGGGCCGGGGCTGGAGGAGCCTCCGGGGGTTCATTCCGGAGCTTTTGGGATGCGAAATGTGGCTGAGGGAGTAAACGGATCATGGACTTTCTGGTAAAAAAGAAAGGAATTCTGATCTTTATTTTAAGCCAATGTCCTAAAAATAACCTCCAGCAGCATTTAAAGGGACAAGCTTCCAAATCTCCCCCTCCCTCCCCAAAAAACCAGCATCCCTTTGGGTTTGGGGCTGCATATCCCACAGCACCGCTCCGGAGCCGGCCCCACCGCACCTCCCCGGGCTGGGGCTGCCGCTGGCCTTCTCCATCGCTGTTTTTTGGGCAGGATGAGGCGCTTTCCCGGCAGGGATGGAGTTAAAGGCTGCTCCGTGGTGCATGCTGGTACGAGGCTGGTTTGATGATGGAGCCGTAGTGCCCTGCCAGCAGCATGTGCCGGGAATGGATGATGGGAAATGTGGCGCTGGAATAAGGACGTGGCCCTTTGCCGTTATCCCTTCGTTCCCGGGTTTTTTTTTCTCCGTCCTAAAGCTCAGAGCCATGTAGGAGGCAGAGAGCGATCCCGCCGTGGGGATGAAGGGAAGGGGCTGCTGGGAGACAGGATCCCTCCGCTCCTTCTGCAACGCCGGCTGTCTGAATAAATTCCACAAGGGTTAGTGGCCTTCCCGGCGTTCTGGAGGGGCTTCCCTGCTGTGCTGGGCAGCGATGGAGGGGCTGACCCGGCGGGGTGTCTGCCTGGGCTGGGGAGGGGGTGTTGGACCCATGGAGCACTGGGACACAGAGGGATTTTAGGAATGCTCCCGTGTGGAACCTGCCCTGCAGGTGTCACGTGCTGCAGTCCTGCCGGGTTTGGCTGGAGGTGCACAGAGTGTGGGGCTCCTCCTGCTTTATCATGTGTTTAAAAAATCCAGATTGACTCCGATTGACTCAGTTTTAATACCAGAAAAAGTTAAATTTGCTGTTGATTTGTTCTTTTTGGGCACCTTCAAGTACTCAGTTTTATTACTGGAAGAAGTTAAATTTGCTGTTAATTTGTTCTTTTTGGGCACCTTTCTGTGTTGAGTTTTAATACCAAATGAAGTTAAATTTGCTGTTTATTTTTTCTTTTTGGAGCATCTTTAAGGGTGCACAGAGTCAATGGTCTGTTTGTCACGGGTAAATCAGTCCCTGTGTTGGTGTCAGGATGTGTTTTTTTAGTTCTAAGCCCAATTCCTTCAGAGTTGGGATGGAATGAGAGCGTTGCTGAGTTAGTTTTGTGCTGCTCCCTGCCCACGCCGTGGTGAGTGGCAGAGATGTTCTCCAGGAACACCGAGCTCTGATTTAAGGTGGGCGCTACAATCTCCCATCTGTTTCTGCTCCCTGCATGATTCCAGGTGTTTTCTGTAGCCAGGCCTGGCAGAGCTCAGTGCTGGCTGTGCAGGAGCACTGTCCTTTATGGGGCGAGGGATTCTCTGTCCAAATCTGCACCAATTTGGGGCAGAAATCCGTGTTCTGATGTGTTTTTTGCTGGGAGGGGTGAAGCAGGATGGGCTGGGGGTGGGTTCTGCCTTTTGTGGTGCTTCATGGCAGCACAACAATTCATGGAAGTGTCCAAGGCCAGGTTGGACACTGAGGCTTGGAGTACCCTGGGATGGTGGAAGGTGTCCCTGCCCATGGCAGGGGATGAAAACGGATGGGCTTTTAGGTCCTTCCCAACCCAAACCATTCCATGATTCCACAATTCCATGATTCTGTGATTCATCAGTGGAGGGGCTGAGCAGAATCTGGTGTCTTGCAGCAAAGGCGAATGATGAAAAATGAGGATTTGCAGGATGATCTTTGCTTTCCTTCCAGAGCAGAGCCAGCTCCCCTGATCCTGGGCACTGGGCAGCTCATCACATCCCTAATTTTATTTCTATCCCCGGGAACTGGGGACGCTGGGTGATTCACACCTGGGCCCTTTCGGTGTTCAAATCCAAATGTTGCTCCTTTGATGTGGTTTGGATACAACAGACACAGGATGGCTTCCCACTGCCAGAGGCAGGAGGATGGATATTGGGAGGAATTGTTCCTGGGAGGGGTGGGAGGCCCCTGGCAGGTTGCCCAGAGAAGCTGTGGCTGCCCCTGGATCCCTGGCAGTGTCCAAGGCCAGGCTGGACATTGGGGCTGGGAGCAGCCTGGGACAGTGGGAGATGTCCCTGCCCATGGCAGGGGTGGCACTGCATGAGCTTTATGGTCCCTTCCCACCCAAACCATTCCATGATCCCGCAGTCCTGTGCCACTCCGCTCCCTCCTGCGCTCCTGTCCTGCTCTCGAGCATCTCTTCACAATCAATTCTTTTATCTCAATGTAATTTCCTTCCCCCTCAAAAGGGCAAGGAAGGGAGGGATGCAAATAGGTCAAATCAAAATTCAAGCAATGGAAGATTTACAGCTGGCTTCAGATGACCAAAAAAAAGAAAGTTTTTTTTTCTCAGATCCAGATTGTCCCCTTCCCTCTGGTTTGCTTCTCGAGCTGTTTTTCCAGCTGGGTGACGTAAGGACATGCGTGTTCCAGGAGTTCTGCACAGAGCTTTACATAACGAGGCTTCAGTGAAGAATAAAATGCCCCAAACCAGAATTATTCTCATCAAAAACTGAAACCAGCCTTGTGTGAAAATTTGGGGGAAGGTGAGTGGTGAGCACTCAAGAGATGGGGAGTGGGCTTGGCAACTGCAGGGAAGAGCCTGGGGAGATGTCTCCGAGGTGAGATTGGGGTGTTTCCCTGGCTAGGCTGATCTTTTTCTGCCCCGAAAGCATCTTTTCCCTATTGTATTTTGGGAAGGCTTTACAGTGACGTGAAAAAATTTTCCGTGTCTGGTGGGGGAACATCCATTTGACACATGTGGAACAGATCTGACAAACCCAGAGGCTTTGGCCCTGGGACATGACAGGCAAATATTTTTCATGTTTTAACAACAAACTGAACCCTAAAGCTGGAAAATGTTGGCTTTTAAAACCAATTTACTGTAAAAATAGTGATATGTTAAGTGTGTCCCTCTGGTGAGCACATTCCCCTTTGGAAATGTGATGCTTTGGAAGGGAAAATACTTCCCAAGGAGGCTTTTCATTTAGAAATCCTCATGCTGTGATTTTTTTTTTTCCTATCAAAATTTTGTCCTTAAATCCACTTATCTCCTCAAAAGGAGCTGTCTGAGGTTTGTGTAAAATGCTGATGACTTCTGATGAGCAGCCCAGGGAAAAGCTGGGCCTGGCTGTGCTCAGCAGGAGATTCCTTGGGAACAGAGGAGCTCAGCCTTGAGGCTTTGGGTGGCTTTAGGGGCTCCTTTTGTGCTTGTGAGATAAAACCAATTATTGAATCACAGAATGATTGGGTTGGGACCTTAAAGCTCATCCAGTGTCACCCCCTGTTGTGGGCAGGGACACCTTCCACCATCCCAGGATGCTCCAAGCCCCATCCAACCTGGCCTTGGACACTGCCAGGGATCCAGGGGCAGCCACAGCTTCTCTGGGCACCCTGTGCCAGGGTTGTATTGATTAGACAAAAGTGAAGATGGATTTAAGGAGATGTTTTGTTCTGGATTTGTTCGGGATGGATCTTGTTCATTCAGAGCCAGTGGGATTTTGGGTGTTGGGTTCATGGACATCAGGCAAGTTAAGGAGGTGCTGAAGTCTTCAGAGAAAGAGAAATGCAGACACCTCCCGTGCTGTGCACAGAAGGGGCTGTGAGTAACTAGCAGATAATTAGCTTATCATTAGTTAATTTGGAGGAGTTCGGCGCTCTTGCTGGTAGAAGCAGTGCTGTTCCTGCTTTCAGAGGGCGTTTCCATCAGGAATTTCTCTCTCCAGGTCCATGCTTTAGTGCCAGGTCTGTGTTTCTTACAGGGCCCAAATGCAATCTCTCATTGATACTTGGTGGGGTCCAAGTATGAATGATGATCCTTAAAGGAATGTCAGATCCTGGGCTTCACCATGGCTTCAGCACACAGAGGAGACCATGAAATAGATGGAAAAATGCATTTTTCTACCTACAGACACGCAGAGTGTATTTATTTTGTGGCCCAGATAAGAACCATTGAAATGAGTGTTTAAAGTCTGCTCAGGAACGAGCTGGATTCAGTTTCCAGGAGGAGTGGGCACGTGTGGCTGCTGGAGCGTTGCTGATGGACGGGCTGTAACCTGTTCCCAAAGCAGAAGTGTTGGTTCAATCTTTTTCCAGATTTATTTAGAAATTTCCTGAGAGCTTGGACGTGAGGAAGTGCTGAATCCATCTCTTCCATCCTGGTTGTTCTACTCCTGGGTGAAGAGTCTGGAATTTGGGAGCTGCTGAGGAGCTGTTTTGTTGCAGCTTTAGCAGTTGTGGCCACTGATTTATTTGTGGAAAGCACTGAAAGTGTCTGATCAGGGCTGTTGGATTCATCTTTTCCAGAATAAAGTCTGGATGCTCCATGTCTGTTCTGTGGATCCCACAGGGTGCATTGAAACGGGGCCCTGCCTGGTTTCCTTTGCTCTGGATGGTTTTTCCAGGTGAAATAGCGATGCAGAAGTGTCCTGGGGATGTTTGGAGAGATTTCGTGTTGCGGGATTCTCTCATTTTAACCAATGAGAGTTCAGGGAGCTCGGTGGCAGCTGGGATGGCCAGGGGCAGAAGCAGAAGGAAAGCTTGGCCTTGACCCCCAGGGCTGTTGGGTGTGGAGGTGTCTGTGTGCCCTGGGCAGTGCCAGGGGGATTCAGGCTGGATTTTAGGGAGAGGTTCTTCCTCCAGAGGGTGCTGGCACTGCCCAGGCTCCCCAGGGAATGGTCCTGGCCCCGAGGCTGCCAGAGCTCCAGGAGCGTTTGGACAGCGCTGCCAGGGATGCACAGGGGGGATTGTTGGGGGGTCTGTGCAGGGACAGGGGCTGCACTGGATGGTCCATGTGTGTCAGCTCAGGGTATTCTGTGATTCCACTCCATTACTCAATTCTGTGTTTCTATCCCATGATTCTATTCTATGATTCTATCCCATGATTCTATTCCATGGTTCTGTTCCATTACTTGATTCTATTCTGTGATTGTGTTCCATTACTCAATTCCATGGTCCTATTCCATGGTTCTATTCCACAATTCTATCCCATGGTTCTAGTCCATAGCTCTATCCCATGATTCTATTCCATTACTCAATTCCATGGTTCTATTCCATGATTCTATCCCATGGTTCTAGTCCATAGCTCTATCCCATGATTCTATTCCATTACTCAATTCCATGGTTCTATCCCATGTTTCTGTTCCATGGTTGTTCCATGGTTCTATCCCATGGTTCTATCCCATGTTTCTATTCCATGGTTGTTCCATGGTTCTATTCCATTATTCTATTCCATGATTTTAATCCATGTTTCTATTCCATGTTTCTATCCCCTGGTTCTTTTCCATTATTCCATGATTTTAATCCATGTTTCTATTCCATGGTTCTGTTCCATGATTCTTGCTGGGATGGGCTCATAGGACAGCGAGTGTCCGATGGTGCCATCAGGGAACGTCACAGTGCCGGGAGCTGGCCAAGCCTGTCCTTTGCAGCAGGGAGCCCTCGGCACTCAGCAGAGCAGCAGATCATGTGCTGAGGGAAGGGAATGTTGGTTTTCTTCCCAAATAATGCCCTCTCTGCCCGTTCCCTTCCGTTTTTAGCCGTTGTGAAGGTGGATTCCTGCCCACGTGGCTTGGCTGGGAGAGGCTGCATCCCAAGGATGTGCAGTGCCATGGAAATGCTTCAGGGACATGGTTTAGTGGTGGCCTGGCGCTGTTGGAGGTTCATGATGACCTCAGAGGGCTTTTCCAACCCAAATAATCCTGGGGTTGCAGGACATGGATGCAGTGTCCAGGAGCTCTCAGTGCAAGGTGGGAGCTGCTCTGCACCTCGGAGCTGATCAGCAGCAATCACTAATAAGAGGAGTTTATTAGCTGTATCTTAATTACAAAGCAGAGTAATTAGGGAGGAAGTGGCCATCTCGACAGCCTGGTGGTGTAATTAGAGACCAAAAACGCTGTTACGGAATCGGGAGGGAGATGAACTCCCTGCTCCATCACATGGCTCTGCAAACAGAGGCTCTGGGGGCAGCAGGAGAGGATTTCTTTAATTTTTTTCCCTTTTTTCCCCTGACCTGGCTGCACTGCCAGCCAGCACAGCACTTCCTGAGGAGGCTGTGCTGTGTGGAGTGCCCTTCTCCCTCTGTGCCGAGCTGCTGGGAGGTGCCAGGGAAGGATTGCTGCTTCCGAGGAGGTTTTTGCAGTAAATCACTGACAGGACCTGCTGTGCAGGGAGCAGAACCCCAGCCTGTCCTGCTCCATGTCCTGCTGCTGGAGCAGCTGCCAGTGCAGCCAGAGCTGCTGTGCTGGAGCTTCCTGCATTGCTCAAACCTGGGTTTATGTGTGCTCCCACAGCAGGAACTGAGCCTGACCCCACGAGGGGTTTGGGGTTGTCCTGGCTGTGAAGGAGGCGGGTGCCAGGCATGGAGCCCATGGGGGATGGTTCATAACTCACCATGGGCAGTGGAACAGTGACTTTGTGCTCTGATCTGGGATATGGGACAGTGTCCTGGCTGTGGGGACAGCACCCATGAAATCACCTGTCCTTGCACGGGAGGGCACTTGGGGACAGAGGGGCTGCAGAGTGTCCAGGGGGAAAGGCCCTGGGGGTGTTGGTGTCAGCTGGACACGAGCCCAGGGGTGCCCAGGTGGGCAGTGGCACCTGGGCAGTGCCAGCCCCGGGGTGGCAGGAGCAGGGCAGTGCCCGTCCCCTGAGCTGGCACTGCTGGGGCACCTCCAGTGCTGGGACAGCTCTGGGAGCCTCCTGACAGGAGAGCCCTGGAGGAGCTGGAGAGAGTCCAGGACAGGGAATGGAGCTGGGGAAGGGTCTGGAGCCCCAGGAGCGGCTGAGGGAGCTGGGAAAGGGGCTCAGCCTGGAGCAAAGGAGGCTCCGGGGGGACCTTGTGGCTCTGCACAACTCCCTGACAGGAGGGGACAGCCGGGGGGTCGGCTCTGCTCCAGGGAACAGGGACAGGAGGAGAGGGAACGGCCTCAGGCTGGGCCAGGGCAGGGGCAGGGGGGATATTGGGGAAATTCCTCATGGAAAGGGTGATCAGGCACTGGCAGGGGCTGCCAGGGCACTGCTGGAGTCACATCCCAAAAATGCCTGGAGGTGGCACTTGGTGCTCTGGACTGGGGACAAGGTGGGCATTGGACACAGCTTGGACCATGGGGGGTTTTGCTGCCTGTGGGTGCTGAGGGAGCAGGATTTAAATCCAGAGGGAAAGCAGGTGCAAGTTGGTGCCTTTTTGGGGCTGCTGCTGCCCCGCTGCCACCCTCCCCGAGCCTGGGGGGCTGGGACACTCTTGGCTCCTGCACATCTTTCCTGTGCCTTTGGAATGTCCTGACCTTGTGGAACCGGAGGACGATGGATAGCTGACACCCCGGATCCTCTTACCCTGGGTAAGCTGAGCCCTGGCAGCTCGGGAAGGTTTCAGTGCCCATCAGGACCTGTCTCCAGCTCTGTGCCCGCACTGCGGCTGGGCTGGGATGAGTCTCCAGAGCCTGGGGTCAGCTGAGCTCAGGACCTGCAGGGATGTGCAGAGCCCTGATCCCGAGGCAAGGCACACGTTAGGTGTGGGTTTGGGAGAAGGGAGGCTCAGGGCTCCTCTCAGAGCTGCTGTGGGTGGCACAGCAGTGGTTTTGGGATGGGCTTCCCATTCCCAGCACACCATCCCTGCTGCTGCCGGGCTCTGCTGTTCCCACGTGACCCTGCACGGCCGTGGGTGTGACAGGGACAGGGCCAGCACAGCCATGTCCCTTCCCTGCCTCCCTGGGAACGAGGGCCCTTGTCATCTCCTTCTTGTTAGCAGGGTTGGTGAGCCAGGAGAGAGCTGACAGCAACGTGGGAGTGTCCTCTGCACATCTCCCACCGCATTCCCTGAGTGTGAGGAGGCCTGGGGCAGGATGTGCCTTCCCTGCTGATGGGAGACTTGCAGAACAAAAAGGAGCTCCTGGTGAAAAACGTGAAATAACCAAATCCTGGGCCAGATTAGTTGTGCTGAAACATCTGGGAGTGGTTCTGGGTACCCCAAGGATGAGGTGGATACCCTCAGGGATGGGAGCTGAGGTGCCTCTCCAGGGCTGTTCCTTTCCCCGATGGACAGCAGGAGGAGATGCCAGCCCTGTCTGTGAGCTCCCCTCCTCACCCCGCTGACATCGGAGATGGACCTGGGGCTGGAAAATGCTGAAGCATCATTAAAAATGGATGTTTGGGGATGCAGGAGGAGACGTTAAAGACCGGCCAGGTTTCAGTGGCAGTGTGCCAGGCTTTGCTGTTGTTTGAGGAAGAACAGGGTGTCCCCCCTGAGCTGTCACAGCGCTAACTTCTGTGAGTTTCTGCTCTGAAGAAAACAAATTTCCGACAAAATATTCAAATTTTAGTTATTTTTGCCCTTCTCTGGGCTTGTGCCCGGCTAAGGAAGCTGCTCGTGCCCAGCCTGGTGCCTGCTCCAGCCTGTCAGCCGTTCAGGGACATGGGGACTTCTTGTCCCCAAGCTCATGGTGTCACCAGACTGTGGCAGCTGCTTTGTTTCAGCGTGGGGGACTGATGCAGATCCATCATAATCACCGGATACTGCTGGATTCGGTGACAAAACGAACAGAAACAATTCATTTACAAGTTTTCTATGTTTTCTCACATGCTTCGGACAAGAGCAAGGGGTTGAATTATTGATGATGCCATTTGTGTCCCTGGAACTAAATATTCACTTGGAGATATTCCTGGAGCTGCAGACAGAGCGAGTGCTCCCTGCTGGGATGTCTGGGTCAGGTGTGAATTTGGGGACACGGAGGAAGGAGAGCAGGGTGGTTTGGCCAAGGGCAGGTGGGAGATGTACAGCAGGATGTGGATTCTGCAGAGCCTGAAAGCTTGGAAAGGGACTGGAATTTTCTGCCTCCGTCCTGCTGATAGGAATCTCTCCAGGGATGAGAAGTGCTTCCACAGGCAGTGTGGGGAGGGCTTGCTGGAGGGGGTAACGGGATCTCCAGGCTGACCGTGTGGGATCTGGGAGTGCTGGTGCCTTCTGCAAGGTCACCACGCCAGGCAGCTCCTGGAGCCATGGAATGGTTGAGTGGAAGGGACCTTAAAGCTCATCCAGTGCCACCCCTGCCATGGGCAGGGACACCTCCCACTGTCCCAGGCTGCTCCCAGCCCCAATGTCCAGCCTGGCCTTGGGCACTGCCAGGGATCCAGGTGCGCAAACACAGCTTCTCTGGGCACACCTGTGCCAGGGCCTCACCCCCTCCAGGGAACAATTCCTTCCAAATACCCACCTATCCTGCCCTCTGGCAGTGGGAAGCCATTCCCTGTGTCCTGTCCTCCATCCTTTGTCCCCAGTCCCTCTCCAGCTCTCCTGGAGCCCCTTTAGGCCCTGGAAGGAGCTGCTGGGATCCCTGGACACTTCCTGAGCTTGCAGAGGAAATGAGGAGCTGAAGGTGATGCTGGAGGCACTGAGGTTGAATGTTTGCCTCCTGCCAGTGGGGCCAGTCTGGGCATTTCTCACCGGGATTCCTGCAGGGAAGCATTTTCCGGGTGTGTCAAGAGGCAATCCCTGTCCCTGGCCCCAGCTTTGCACCCAGAGCTGCTCCTGGAGTTGAGCACTTGCCGTGTTGCTGCTGTTCCAAGCTGAAGCATGAAAAAGCCTCTATTTTTACCAAGCCATTATTTTTGAATTTTTTTATTTTCTTTCCTGGCAGTGAGCTGTGCTGCTGAGCCCCCAATTATCTGCTAATGAGCTGTTCTCTCCCTGTAATCACACCTTCCCCTCCGTGGCTTTGCTCATCGCCATTCACGAGTGACCACAGGGGACTGGAGGGACACTTGGCCATGTCCAGCAGGACTCACTGTGACTCTCCAGTGTTCCCACAAAACCATCAGCTGGGCTCATTTTTTGAACTCATTTTCTCTCTTTTTGCCTGCCAACTCTGCCCCTCAATATGTGAGATTCCTGTTCAGATTTTAGGACTGGATCCACACTTCTCCCTAGGGCTTCCCATCCCCTTATCCCATTGGAAGTAGGGAGCAGAGTACTCAAAAGTAGGCAGAATGCAGCGCAAAAAGGCAGCCACCAAGCCTCCACCTCCTCCAAAAGCCGGCAAAGTGGCATCTTGCAAAGCTCTGCTGACTCCTGTTGAGAAGAGTTTTGGAAAGATGGTGAAGAAATCCACTGGAAAGATTTGTGGAAGCAGCACTGATGGCTGCCTGTGTTTCAGCCCACATCCATCCATATATATATATATATAATATATATAATATGTATTTATAGGATCACAGAATGGTTTTGTTGTTGGAAAAGTCCCCTGAGAGCATCGAGTGCAACCATTCCCCGGCACTGCCGAGGCCACCAGTGCCCCATGTCCCCAAGTGCCACCTCCACGAGGCTGTTCAATCCTCCAGGAATGGGGATCCAGCCTTGACCACCCTTTCCATGAGGAATTTTCCCAATATCCCCCCTGCCTCTCTCCTGTTCCAGCCTAAGGTCGTTCCCTCTCCTCCTGTCCCTGTTCCCTGGAGCAGAGCCCGACCCCCCGGCTGTCCCTCCTTCAGGGAGTTGTGCAGAGCCACAAGGTCCCCCGGAGCCTCCTTTGCTCCAGGCTGAGCCCCTTTCCCAGCTCCCTCAGCCGCTCCTGGGGCTCCAGACCCTTCCCCAGCTTCGTTCCCTGCCCTGGACTCGCTCCAGCCCCTCCAGGGCTCTCCTGCACACGGGGACACTGGGACACTCCATGTGACACAGCTGCTCCTCCGTGGCTGCTCCATTTCCCAGCTTTGCTTCCCAAGTTGTTCCCTGTGGATTGTCAGGGTGTCTCCAGTTGATTTTCACCCACTTCTTCCCAACCCTGTCCTTCAACCCAGCCCCAGTGCCATCAGGGCTGTCTTTTCCTGGTGCCCATGCTGGCAGTGCAGGATCCCAAACCATCCAGGGGTTGGTGAGGATTTATCAGAAATTACCTCATGTCTCAGATTGGATTTCTCTGTTCCTGTAACCCTGAATTCATCTGCTTTTTTAGCTCACTTTTAAAAGTTCCAGTGGAATTTTTATGGATTTATAAATAGCCATGGCCAGTGGCTCCCTGTTGGATTGGGTCTCCCCATGGATGCTGTGTGGAATCTTGGATTGATCACATCCTGCATTTCATCTCCATTTCTCCAGAGTGCCCATCCTGTTTAGAGCTTACCCTGCTTTTGGTATGTTTGGAGCGCAACCTGTGCGACTCTGTAGCCTGAATTTCAAATTCTTGGGCTCATTTGGGAGTTTGGGTGTTGGAAAATCCCGTTTGTGCTGGAAAGTGTGTGACTGCAGGCCAGACCCGATTATTGACCAGGAACATCATCATTTTCTAATTGCAGCAATAAAACATTCGATTGCTGGGCTGGGAATTCTGGAGACATGGAAATGGAGATGCTTTGTGCTTTCCCACTGTGTTTCTTCCTAGAAAAAGAAGTTCTTTATATGCATTAAAGGACTGGGATGTTCAGTCTGTGTTCAGGCTGTGTTTTAATATGGATTTTATAAGAAAGTGACAACATCAGAATCCATTCCTGCGGTGCATTCCATGTTTCTGAGAGCCCTAAGGGGAAGAAAACTTATGCTGGAAGAAATCCCTGATCCTAGGGTTCCTGGGTGGCCCTGGGATGGAATGGGATTAATGTCATTTGGAGGAGGCTGGCAGGAGATGCAGCCTCCTGTAGGGTCACCACTGCAACCAAATCCCAGAAACCTGGAATGGTTGGGTGAGAAGGGACCTAAAATCCCATCCTGTGCCAACCCCTGCCATGGCAGGGACACCTTCCACCATCCCAGGATGCTCCCAGCCCCAGATGTCCAGCCTGGCCTTGGACACGCCAGGGATCCAGGGGCGTCACAAGCTTCTCTGGCACCCTGTGTCCAGGGCCTGCCCACCCTCCAGGAACATTCCTTCCCAATATCCTCCATCCACCTTCTGGCACTGGGAAGCCAATTCCCTGTGTCCTGTGCCTCCAGCCCTTGTCGCCCAGTCCTCTCCAGCTCTCCTGGAGCTCCTTTAGGCCCTGGAAAGGAGCTCTGGGCTCTCCCTGGAGCCTTCTCCTCTCCACTGAGCCCACCTTGGCCTTTGAAGCTCTGGATCTGCTCTGTGGAGCCCCCATCACCACCTGGACTCCCCCACTGCCCCCACCCAATGTGACTTCAGGAAATGTCCCAGCTTGTCACAAGCAGCCAATTTTCCCTATTTTTAGCTTCCATTTGCCTGAGCAGCTTTCCCTTTGCATTAGCAGGGGGAAGCAGCAGCCCTGCCAGGTCGGTGGTAATTGCTGAGCGATCGCCCGGATTTGGGATGATTTATGAATGATTATTTTCTCTACTATTTCGATGATTAATTCTCAGCGTAATTCTTTCTAACCACCAAAATTCCGCCTGTTCCTGCATCTGCAGCTGCTATCAACCTCATCCATCTCCTGGCAGCCGGGCCAGGCTATTAAATATAGATCCCTGCTCCCATTTAATATTCATAGCGATTAAAAGTGATGAAAGCAGCTGTGTCTGCCAGTGCCGGGGTGGAAATTGCTCTGCTTCGGGAATGACGGACGAGCGGCGTATCCCAGAGATCCGGATAATTCCATACGGGAAGGGCTGGTGATTCTGAATCATACCCTTGGCTGGTGTTGGGATAAACAGGAATCTTGAAAGGAGGTGGGATTGGTTTCCGTGGATTTACTGTGAAAAGCGAGAGTTTGGAGTTTTGGCCGGGATGGCTGTGGGATTTGGTGCTGGCTGATCCTCATGGACATCCTCCACTCTGTCTGCGGGAGGAAAAAAGGCTTTTCCCTGATCAGTGGGATAGTTTTCAGATCCAAAACTCCAGACGGTGTGGGGAAAGGCAGGAGAAAGGCGCACAGGGAGGTGGAAGTGAGAATGGAGGCACAATCCGTGCTGTGCTGGTGGTGGGACCATCAGGCACCTGATAGCAGCGTGTTCCCGGGATTGGGAACACCCCGGGCCAGGGACTTGGGTGCTGTCAGGATGTGCAGGTCCCAACAGGGAAAACAGCTGAGAGGCTCCACTGTCACTGCTGTGGCCTCTGGTGGCTTTGGGGTAACCCTGCTATGGTGTTTGAGTTAAAGTCATTCTTTCTATTCCATCTCAGCTTTCCCCATGGGCAGCACTCAGGGAGGGATCTCTGCTCCTGCTCCGCTTCACTCCTGCGGTACCGATCCCACAATTCCAGCCCCTCCTGCGGTACTGATCCCACAATTCCAGCCCCTCCTGTAGTACTGATCCCACAATTACAGCCCCTCCTGTAGTACTGATCCCACAACATTCCAGCTCCTCCTGCGGTACTGATCCCCATTCCAGCCCCTCCTGCGGTACCGATCCCACAATTCCAGTCCCCTGTGGGTTCATTCCACTGCTTCCAGCAGAAAGCTGGGTTTGATTGCCAGTGCAGGGCCAGCCCTGCCTTGGGGGACGCTCCAGATCTCCTATGGGTGGTGGGAGAGCGGCTCAGGCTTGCAGGAGGATTGGGGAGGCATTTGAGGTGACACAGGAAGGTGAGATTCAAGGTGATGTTTCTTGGAAATGGGGACTTGGGAAGGGAAAAGGTTTCCAACCCCAGGGAGGAGAAGGAAGGTGAAGGGAGGAGGAAGAGAGAGCTGTGCTGGACTTGAAGAGGCAGATAAGCAGGGATGGACTGCCCATCCCAGCCATGGGGCTGGGGAACTGTGGCAATCAGGGCTGGAGACATCACAACCCCACTGTGGAGGCATTTTGGGAATTTTTGGAATAAAAGGTAGAATGCTGACCCTTCAAGTCTTTGCCCTCCCCTGGAAAGGCTCTTCTCAGCTCTGCTCATCCGGGAGCAGCACTGGAGCACGCCCAGCCCTGAGCAGCAGCGTCGTGGGGGTTCTCTCCAATGGTTTTGAGGTGGGAAACCCATTGTCCTGGGATCCCCATGGCTTCAGTGCACGGTCCAGCATGTCCCAGCATGGGATGTTCCCCGTGTTGTGCCTGAAGCCAGCAGCTCTTCCCACCAGCTTCTGCAGAAACTGCCGGCAATGAGAAGCATTTAAGGGAGGGAAGGTTTCAAAGATGAAAAAGGGGGTGGGCAGGGAGCTGTGCTGCGTGGCTCAGGCGCTGGGGTTTGTTGTTCTCCGGGGCTGAGAAACGAGCCTGAGGAGGCTTATGGCCGATGGCTGCCGATCCATTTTCCATAGATTAAATTGCATCACAGCTCCAAAGAATAATCTCCCCGGCTTACGGTGAGGCTGCTGTTCCTATAGCAACGCTGGCGTGCCCGTGCCCTAAAACCAAACCCGGTCCCCGCAGCACCAGAGCCCGTCCCGACCCAAACCCAGCAGGAGGGCTCAGCTTGGGGAGCACTTGGGTTTGGGGCTGGAGGGGTAAAACGGGAGCCAGGATGTTCTGGAGAGGGCATTGCTGGGAAGGTGCTGCGGTTTGAGTCTCTGGGATTTGAGCCCGTGCTTGCAGATTCCGAGCAGCGCGGGAAGAGCAGGAAGCGGCAGCAGCTGCATTTGTGGAGCCTTCGGTAGCAGGGGGGGAAGAAGGAGGAGAGGAGAAGAAGGGATGCAGGACGAGGAGGAGGTGTATGTGGGTTTACTGCAGTGCCGGGGCCAGCCCTGCTGTGCCACACTTGTCTCGTGGCACAGGGGAGGGGTGGGTTTGGGGGGTTGTGTCACCATGGCCCCTCACACCTGCTCAGCCCAATCCACCTCTCCGGCCCGGGATCCTGGAGGGTTGGCACCAACCTGCACAAGCAGGGCAAAGGGGGATCGATTTAATCACGAATGGCCCATGGTGGGCATGGGGAGATCTCCTGGGCGCTGGGATGCGGAATCCTTGGGAGGATGATGTGACAGCTGGGCTGGCTCATCCATGCAACAGAAGCCAGAGGAACCTGGCAATTTGTTGTGTGATTTCTCCTGCCAGCCTTTTCATGTTTGTTTCTCGAGGAGCCTTGTTCCCTGGGGAAGAGCGACAGAATCCTGCTGAATGTCTGCCTTTCATCCCAGCAACGGCTTGTGCCGAGCACGGAGCAGCGGGTGAGCTGGGGTGAACGCTCCTGAGCCGGAGATATGCTGCTTCCCGAGAGATCCGGGCCACCTGCATCCTGGCACAGGGCTGGAGCCCCCCTGGCACACCTTCAGAAGGGCTTGGGTGCTTTGGAGAGGATCTTTATTCCATGGAGAGCAGATGGCAGGGCTGGAGCAGCAGGAGGGATGAGGGCAGTGGGAGCAGAGCTGTTGTCCTGCGTGGGAAAGGGAATCCATCCTGACGTTTCCATTCCGCACGGGACAGAGTGTGCTTGGGGGCTGGAAGTCGGGATTAAAGCACTCCCTGTGTCCTTGGAGAGTCTGCCCTGTGTGAGGGGCAAGGGAGGCCTTCCCAGCTCCTGCAGGGCTCCAGGGCACAGTCCCCGATCCCATCCCCGCCAGCTGTTGGTTTGAGTTTTAATGGGAATCGAGAGCTGCTGGGAGCTGTGGATCAAAGGGCCAGGCTGGGGGAAAGGAGCGAGGGCAGCATCCAGAGACCAGGAGAGAACTGGAATAGAATCTCAACATTTTTAAGGTTGGAAATGGAAAAGTCCTCTGAGAGCTGAGTGCAGCCCTGTCCCAGCACTGCCAGGGCCACACTGACCATGCCCAAGTGCCACCTCCACAGGGCTGTCAAACCCTCCAGGGATGAATCCAGGTCAATCAGCCCTGGACCACCCTTTCCATGAGGAATTTCCCCAGTATTCCCCCTGCCCTCTCCTGGCCAGCCTGAGGCCGTTCCTCTCCTCCTGTCCCTGTTCCCTGGAGCAGAGCCCGACCCCCCCCCGGCTGTCCCCTCCTGTCAGGGAGTTGTGCAGAGCCAAGGTCCCCCGGAGCCTCCTATTGCTCCCAGGCTGAGCCCCTTTCCCAGCTCCCTCAGCCGCTCCTGGGGCTCCAGACCCTTCCCAGTTCCGTTCCCTGCCCTGGACTCGCTCCCAGCCCGGGAGCATCCTCTGGGTCTTAATACTGCTCACGCCTCTAGAGCTTTGCTGTGTATTTGTTATGTTGTGTGTGGGGACCTTTCGACTGTGATCTGGTTCCTCCAGTTATAGTCATTGCTCGGTCGCATTGTGAACTATTCGTTTCTTGATGTCTTACCGGCTACTTAGTTACGGGTCGATTTCACGGAACGGTTGTTATTGGTCGAAACATTGCCTCAAGGCGACGCCCAGTGCATCCTAGCGACTCTCGGAACCCGGTCTGGCTCTGAGCTGTTACTCTGCTGGTCCTCATCCTATGTTACCCCTCAATCCCTAAACCCTGGGTGGCATCCGGTGGAAATGTTCCAGTCAGACTCTGCTGGGTGTCCCTCATCTTCTTCCTCTTCCCTCTCCTACATCTCCCAAGCTTTTAGGAATCTGTGTTTTGGCAGCTTCCCAGAGGTTCGTACCCTGCGTAGGTGCACGTTAGGACGCCCTCATGGGGGTTGAAGTCCCAGTGATTGTGACCTCACTGGGCCCTTTCGGCACTTTTGCTTCTGCCAATCCCCAGCGTCCATCCTCGGATGACTCTCTAGTCTATCCTCCTGGATAGACTCTCTCCGTGGGTGTTTCCTGACCTTCAGGGTGTTTCCCCACCTTAGCAAAGCCAAATCAGTTTTTTTTTTCTCTGTCTGATAGAAAAGCTGGAGGAAGGGCAAGATCCCTAAAGCTGTGGTGTTTGCCAAGCTCCAACCAAAGACCTCAGGCAGAGCCTTGTTTGCTCTTCCCCTTTCTGGATGAGTGAATCCTTCAATCCTCAGCAACAGGATAAATATTTCTGCTGCTCTCTCCCCAGCCCTTCAGACCATCTTCAGCAGGAACTTAGGAATGGTTGGTCAAATTGGTTGGACTTGATGGTATTGAAGATATTTTCCCACTAAATCCGGGAATTCAAAGCAGGCTTCCCTTGGGCACCAGCCCTGGATGGGGGAAGGAGGGGCTGTCAGAGCCCTGTCCTGTGCTGTGTCACAGCACTGCTGGGGCCTTTGTCTGCTGGAAAGGGACGGTCTTTTCCAGGTCCTGCGAAAGCAGCTGGAGAACTACTGGGGACGGCCTGGGGGAGCCAGGGGTTCCTGGGCTCTTGAATGCATCTGCTGCAGAGTTTGACAGGCTGGTGCTTGCTCAGGAAAGAAGGATTTGTGTTTCTGTCCTTTTGAGCTCCAGGAGAAGATGGAAACACCTTCAGAGTGGGTGTCAATGCTCTCCACTGGGGATGGCAGTGAGGAGGTTGGGGTGCTCTGTCTGATCATTTCTGCTTTAACCAGCTCTGTTATTTGATTGTAGCTGTGACATTGGATTTCTTTTTCCCATGCTTTGATTTGAGATAATTGCAGTAAATTAATTGAGTTATTTTTTATATATATTATAGAATCTAATTGTATTGTATTATTATATCTATAAATATATTTCTACTGTGAATCGGCTCTGCTCTAGGGGAAGGGTGCCCGTGCCCATGGCATGGGGTGGAAATGAGATGACTTTAAATGTCCTTCCAACCCAAACCCATCCTAATTCTATGATTCCAGTTGCCACAGGATGGAGGAGAGGGTGGGATCCTCCTGCCCACCCTGCAAGCGTTCCAGCATCCCACAGCCGCAGCTTTGGGACAGTGGAAGTGCTGAGGGATGCTCAGCTCAGCCAACTCAAGCTGTAATGAGCAGCATCACTGGGCTGACCCTGGTTCTCCCTTTTCCTGGGCTTTGAGGCGTTTTATAATAAATTCTGCACAGCGATAAAATTGGGCACACTCTGTGTTTCTGCCTCAGCTGAACACTCGGGCAGGGTTGTTTCCCACAGCCTCAATCAATGGGCAGGAAAAATGTCCCTGGCAAGTGCAGAGCCCGGTCCTGTCCATACTCTAACCATCCCTGTGGTGGCACTGGGCAGCTCCCCAGGGAATGGTCCGGCCGAGGCTGCCAGAGCTCAGGAGCGTTTGGACAGCGCTGCCAAGGGATGGGCATAGGGGGTGATCTGTCATGGCAGAAGGCTTGTGATCCTTGTGGTACTCCTTCCAGCTCAGTGCCTTCTGTGATTCTGTGAAAAATCCCCAGGCTGTGATTTGGGATTGCAGGGTGATCCAGGCTGTGCTTCTGGAAACCCCAGAGCCCATGGGAGCCAGGACTTTGGGGCAGTATTTTGTGTAAGGCAAGGAGGGGGAAAAAATGAGAGGGAGAATGTGGGGGTTTAATGCTGCATCGGGGATGGGCAAGAGAACCAATCCTCCTGCTTGGCACAATTTTGCAGCCCTTGTAAGCAGAATAAAATTGTCTTTGTGAATGTGTTTGAGTCTGCAAACAGAAAAGGGGAAATTCGGATTGTCCCCTGGAATCCCTCAGAGGTGGATTTTGCATGTTCGGCTCTTGTTGGCAGTGACAGCTGAAACAGCGGGGTTGGCTTCTCGTTTCTGAGAGCTTTATAAAATATGGGAATTATTATATATTGGCTGTTAAACGCCAGCCTCGTTAGTGGCAATCCCAGTGCTGTGGGATAAGAGGTCCTGCCCTCTGGAGCTTGGGCACATGGTTTTGGTTATAGTATAGAAGAATGGTTTTGGGCAGCAGCACAGCTGGGTGGGCATGCTGGTGGGATGAGTACAGATTTCACCTGGAGAGAGAGATGGAGAAAGAGGCCAAGAGGCTGGAAAGTGGCCAGGGACACAGCTCAGAGCAGCAGGAGCAGCCTGGTGTCCTCCCCAGTCCCGGGGATGGAAGCTCTGCGCCGTGGAAGCACCGGCACATGACAGGTAACAGGATCAACATCCAGAGCCCAGGGGAACGTGTCCACGCTGCTGGAGACCTCGTGTGCCCAAGTGTGGAACGCACTGGTGGGAATACCTGAAACTTTCGTAGGCAGAAACTGGACTTGGAGGAGGTTTGGGTTATTTTCTTGCTGGTAGAAGAGTGGCCTTTGGTTTTCCATTGCGCGATCTTTCGGGTTGGACCTTGTGCGTGCCTAGGTGAAGCCTGGTGCAATCGCTGTGGTGCCTCTGGCATCCTCCTGGGATGGACCCTGGAATCCGCTGTTCCTGTTCCCTTCCCCTGCCACCTGTGCTGGAGAATTCGCTGATGCCGCGGCTGTATTTCAAACCTCTGGTCCTGTCCCCTGTGCAGGCTCAGCAGTCCCCAGCAGCTCAGCGGTAGCTCCCCTTCCCTGGAAGCCTCATCTGGCTTCCTGTGGCTGCTCTGATTGTCCTTGGTGGCCACTTTCTGCTGGCTCCACCAGCTGCTGGCTCGTAGGTTTTCAGCTGGTGTTGCAAGGGACCAACGTGACATGCAGTGGAGTTGCTTGCCGCTGGTGTTTCATTGCAGTTTGCTCCGTGCCCCGTTTCCCTTGGATTTTTCCCCGTTGCCTTGGGCAGTGGGATTGGTCCTGCTCTGGAGAATCAGCCCTGTCCCCGGCTGTGCCCCCTTCCCCTCACATCCTCTCTGGGTGAGCTCACACAGGCCCCTGGTGTGGCACTGTGCCTGCTCTGCTCCTGCTGCCGCTCCGGGTTGGTGATCTGTTGCATTTATCCACATCCCTGCCTTTGGAGCACAGCAGTTGAAGGGTGCTCCTCCTCTGCTTTCCTGAGCTGTGGATTCAGTGCCTGAGCAGCTCTCTGGGTCCCCCAGCATTCCAGCTCCTATCAATGAGCCAGGAATAGCAGCCAAACCCACCTGCCAGGGAATCACGGGTTTCCTCCTTTTCTTGCAGCCCAGAGTGGGAAGGCGCTGCCCCCCTGTTACACCAGAGCCATCCCCTGAGCTCTGTGCCTGGATCCTTTGGAGAATGTTCTCACCGCTGCTCTGAACTCCCCCAGCCCTGGCCAGAGAAGCTGCAGCCAGGTTTTGCTGGTGCCCATCTCTCTGAAACCAGATGATGAACGAGTGGGGGATGAAGGAGCCACCTTTCTGTTCTGCTGCCTCGTGGGTTTTGGGAGCTCCTGGAAACCCTGGTTGAAGTTCTGAGCATAGCATGGGCACAGCTCCTACCCAGACCTGCTTTCTCTCTTTGTGTTTGCTGTGGGTGCTGCTGCCTCTTGGTGCCACTCACCTCCTCCCTGGGGGAGCAGTGGGGTATCCGAAATGCTGTGTTACCCTTCTGATGGTTTTGGGGTTAATTCCATGGTTTTAAGTGTTCTGGAGTCACAGGAATTTTTGCGTGCTGAGGTGCTGACCGTGGATTTCCTTTCTGAAGATGGTTTTGGGTAGCAGTGTTACTTTCCTCAGTGTCTCGTGACCTTTCCCTCGGGTGAAGCTGTTCACCCTGCCCGAGCAGAGCTCCCAGACTCCCAGAGCAGGGTGCATCCACTCCGGTGTGCCCGCAAGTGCAGGTTGGGTGCGTGGCACCCCCTGTTCTGGCCACACTCCACCCCCTCACCGATCTCTGTGACAGCCCAGGAGCGCCCGCCAGGGCTAGGGTGCCACCCCCACCGTGGTGGCCGCGACCCCAGCCCGGCGCTGGAGGAGGCGCTGCCGGGTCCGGGTAACCATGGAAAACGCTGTTCTCTCCATCCCTCCTTGGCAGATGACTCGGGTGACGAGGAGCCCGCCTCGCAGTCCGACAAGAGCGAGCTGCATGGCCCCCTGAAGACCTGTTCGAGTAAGCTGGAGGACTGAGCACCTGCAACGAGCTGATCGCCAAGCACGGCGCGGCCCTGCAGCCGCTCGTCAGCGAGCTGGAGAACCTGCGCCTGCCGGCCGCAGCGGAGAGAAGATCAAAGGCGGTGAACGAGCGCGCCACGCTCTTCCGCATCACCTCCAATGCTATGATCACGTGGTGCCTGCTCTCCTCCCCCTTCCTCTTCACTCTCCTCTTCCTCCTCGTCCTGCCCTCCTGCTTGCTCCCCGTGGCTTTGGCTCGTGTTAACGGCACTGTGCTGAGGGGATGGGAGTTGGGAACTGTGCAGCTGGGAAGAGGGCCGAGATGTGGACCCTGCCGGACATGGCTCTGCTCCGTCCTTACAGCCCACTCCCGTTATACAGGGCATTTCTATAACACTGTGGCAGTGTGGATGTTAGGAATGCCTGAGGGGCTTTCTGCTTCTCCATGGGGGGAATTCTGACTGGAGCAGCGCTTCTGTGCCCCACATACTGCATCCCTCAGATCCTCAGTGCTTCCATGAAGCTGCTTGTGTTTCACACGGCTGCAGGATTTAACTATTTCACCCCCTCGGGGTTGTCGTGCCGGGTTGTCGGAGGTCAGGTCCTGCCTTGTGCAGCCTCATGGTTCTTTTTTGGAGATGGCTCATGTTTGGAGTGTGGCTCTGCCTCCATCGCAGCCCTGGCTGGGGAGCCTGCTTTACCCCAGGGAGCTCTGAGAGAGAGCAAAACTGAATAAAATTTATAGGGAAATTTTTTTTTTTTTTTTTTTTTTTTTTTTTTTTAAAAAAAAAAAAAACCTAAAGCTGTCCCTGAGCTGGAATAATGTATGAAGGCAGAGCTCAGGGAAATTGTGAATGGAGCAAGCGCTGTCGCAAGAAGGAGGAGAGGAGCAGGACAGGGAGGAGGAGGAGGGGTGTTATGTGGGTTACTGCAGTGCCTGGGGGCCAAGCCCTGCTGGCCACAGCTTGTCTCGTGCACAGGGAAGAGGGGTGGGTTTGGGGTTGTGTCACCATGGCCCTCACACCCTGCTCACCCAAATCCACCTCTCCGGGCCCGGGATCTGAGGGTTGGCACCAAGCCCTGCACAAGGCCAGGGCAAAGGGGATGGATTTAATCACGAATGGCCCCATGGTGGGCATGGGGAGATCTCCTGGGCATCGGCTGGGAATGCAGGAATCGCTTGAGGAATTCTGTGAAGGCTGGGCTGCCTCATCCACGGCCACAAGCCAGAGGAATACCTGGCAAATTGTTGTGTGATATTCTCCTGCCAGCCTTTCATGTTGTTTTCTCTGAGGAGCCTTTGTTCCCTGGGGAAGAGCGACAGGAATGTCCTGCTGAAATGTCTCCTTTCATTCCCAGCACGGCTTGTGGCCGAGCAGAGCAGACGGGGTGAGCTGGGTGAAAGCTCCTGAGCGAGGGATGTGCTTTGCTTCCCGAGAGGATCCAGGGCCACCTGCATCCTGGCACAGGGCTGGAGCCCCCCTGGCACAACCCTTTCAGAAGAGGCTTGGTGCTGTTGGAGAAGGAATCTTTATTCATGGAGAGCAAATGGCAGGGCTGGAGCAGGCAGGAGGGATGAGGGCAGTGAATAAAGAGAAAAACAAGACAGAAAAAAAAAAAAAAAAATAAGCAAAAAAAATAAAAGAATTTTTCTGCATGGGAAGAGGGGATCCATCCCATTGAGCCCTTCCCTCCGCAGGACAGGGGTGCTGGGGGCTGGAAGTCGGGATTAAAGCACTCCCTGTGTGGCCTTGGAGAGTCTTTGCCCGTGTGGAGGGGCAGGAGGCCTTCCCAGCTCCTGCAGGGCTCCCAGGCACGGTTCCCGATCCCAATCCCCAGCCCAGCTCGTTGGTTTGAGCTTTATATGGGATCGAGGAGCTGCTGGGAAAGCTGTGGAATCCAGAAGGGCCTAAGCTGGGGGAAAGGAGCGAGGGCAGCATCCAGAGACCAGGAGAGCACTGGGAATAGAAATCTCACAATTTTAAGGTTGGAAATGGAAAAGTCCTCTGAGAGACCTTGAGTTGCAGCCACTGCCAGCATTGCTAGGGCCACCACTGACCCTTGTCCCCAGTGGCCACCTCCACAGGGTCTGGAAATCCCTTGCGGGATGGTTCAATCCGAGGCAACTTCCAAGCCTGATCCACCCTTTCCATGAGGAATCCCCAGTATTACCCCCGTGCCCCTCTTCTGGCCCAGCCGAGCCGTCCCATCACCTTCTGATCCCTGTTCCCTAGGAGCAGAAGCCACCCCCCCGCTGTCCCGCTCCTGTCAGGGAGTTGTGCAGAGCCACAAGGTCCCCACCGAGCCTCCTTTGCTCCAGGGCTAGACCCTTTTCCACATCTCCCTCAGCCTGCTCTGGGGCTCCATGACCCTTCCGCCAGCTCGTTCCCTTGCCCTGGACTCGCGCCCAGCCCTGGAGCACCTCCACCTAGCCAGTCCTCACTTCCCTGTTCTGGTTCTCCTCATTCCCCTGGCATGTTTGGACCCCCCTTCAAGCCATCCTAAAACTCCCTGGGTTGGGCCAACACCCCTGTGCTGGGAATGATTCAGTCCAGACTCTGCGCGTTCCTCATCATCTTCCTCTTTCCCTCGCCTAAATCCTCACCAAGCTTTTCAGGAAATCTGTGATTTATTGCAGGTTCCCAAGGTTCTGTGACCTGCGTAGGTGCAGTTAGGAACGCCCTCATGGGGGTTGAGTCCCAGTGATGTACCGTCACTGGGCCCGTTGCAGCTTTTGCTCTGCAACGCCCAGCGGTCCATCCTCGGATGACCTCTGCTAGTCATCCTCCTGGATAGACTCTTCCGTGGGTGTTTCCCTACCTTCAGGGTGTTTCACCCACCTTAAGCAAAGCCAAATCAGTTTTTTTTTTCTCTGTCTGAATAGAAAAGCTGGAGGAAGGGCAAGATCCCTAAAGCTGTGGTGTTTGGCCATGGCCTCCAACCAAAGACCTCCAGGCAGAAGCCTTGTTGCTCTTCCCCCGTTTCTGGATGAGTGAATCCTTCATGCCTCAGCAACAGATAATATATCTGCTGCTCTCCCTCCAGCCGCTTCAAGACCATCTACAGCAGGAACTGTAGGAAGTGGTTGGTCAAATTGGTGGGTGACTTGATGGTATTGAAAGATATTTTCCACCTAAATCCTGGGATTCAAAGCAGCTTCCCCTTGGGACCTAGCCCTGATGGGGGAAGGAGGGGCATGTCAGACCCTGTCCTGTGCTGTGTCACAGCAACGCTGGGCCCTTTGTCCTGCTGGAAAGGACAGGTCTTTTCCAGGTCCCGTGGAAAGCAGCTGGAGACCTACGGGGACGCCTGGGGGACCAGGGGTTCCTGGGCGTCATTGAATGCAATCTGCTGCAGAGTTGACAGGCTGGATGCTTTGCCTCAGGGAAGAAGGAATTTGTGTTTCTGTCCCTTTTGAGCTCCCAGAGGAAGGATGAAACAACCTTCAGAGTGGGTGTCATGGCTCTCCACCTGGGGATGGCAGTGAGAGAGGTTGGGGTGCTCTGCCTGATCATTTCTGCTTTAACCAGCTCTGATTTATTTGATTGAGCTGTGACATGGATTTTCTTTTCCCCATGCTTTGATTTGAGATAATTGCAGTAAATTACATTGAGTTATTTTCTTAATATATATTATAGAATAATTGTATGTATTATTTATCATAAATATATTTCTACTGGAATCAGGCTCCTGCCTAAGGGGAAAGGGTGCCCGTGCCCATGGCATGGGGGTGGAATGAGATTTGGCTCTTAAATGTCCCTTCCCCCAAACATTCCATATTCCATGATTCCAGTGCCCAGGATGGAGGAGAGAGTGGAATCCTCCTGCCCACCTGCAGCGTTCCAGCATCCCACAGGCCGCAGCTTTGGGACAGGGAAGTGCTGAGGGATGCTCAGCTCAGCCAACTCAGCTGTAATGAGCAGCATCAAACTGGGCTGACCCTGGTTCCTTCCCCTTTCCTGGGCTGTTGAGGCGTTTAGTATAATTCTGGTACAGCGATAAAAAATTGGGCCACTCGTGTGTTTCTGCCTCAAGCTGAACACTCGGGCAGGGATTGTTCCCACAGCCTCAAATCTAATGGGCAGGAAATAATGTCCTGGCAAAGGTTGCAGAGCCAAGCCCGCGCCCTGGCGTGGTGCTGCATCCCTGTGGTGGCCACTGGATGAGCTTCTGCAGGAGAATGGTCCCCGGCCCCGAGGGCCAGTTCCAGGAGCGTTTGGACGAGCGCTGCCAAAAGGGGAGACAGGGGGGATTGTCGGGGGTCTGGGTGATCCTTGTGACTCCTTCCCAAGCTACAGGGCATTCTGTGATTCGTGAAAAATCCCAGGCTGGGTGATTTGGGATTTGCAGGGTGATCCCAGGCTGTGCTCTGGAAACCACCAGAGCCCATGGGAGCCAGGACTTGGGGCAGTATTTTGTGTAAGCATGAGGGGAAAAAATGAGAGGGAGGAATGTGGGGGGTTTAAATGCTGCATGGGGGATGGGGCTAGAGGAACCAATCTCCTGCTTGGCACAACTGTTGCAGCCCTTGTAAGCAGATTAAAATTGTTCTTTGTGAATTGTGTTGATGCTGCAAACCAGAAAATGGGGAAATTCGGATGTCGCCCTGAAATCCTTCAGAGGTGGGTTTTTTGGCCCATGTTCAGGCTCGTGTTGGCAAGTGACAGCTGAAAGAGCGGGGTGGCTTCTGTTTCTGAGAGCTTATTACAAATATGGGAATTTATTATAAATTGCTTGTTAAACCCAGCCTCGTTAGGGTCAGATCCAGTGCTGTGGAAGAAGTTCCTGCCCCTCTGGAGCTTGGGCAGCAATGGTTTGGTTATAGTAATAGAAGATGGTTTTTGGGGCAGCAGGCACAGCTGGGTGGGCAATGCTGGTGGGATGAGTACAGATTTCACCTGGAGAGAGAGATGGAGAAATGAGGCCAGAGAGGCCCTGGAAGAGTGCCAGGGACACAGCTCAGAGCAGCAGGAGCACCCTGTGTCCCTCCCCCAGTGCCCGGGATGGAATGCTGCTGCCCGTGGAAGCACCGGCACATGACAGGTACAGGGACAACATCCAGAGCCCAGGGAACGTGTCCACGCCTGCTGGAGACCTCTTGTGTGCCCCAGTGTGGAACGCACTGTGGAATACCTGAAAACTTTCGTAGCAGAAACTGTGACTTGGAGGAGGTTTGGGTTATTTTCCTGTCTGGAGAAGATGGCTTTGGTTTTCTTGCCGGATCTTTCGGGGTTGGACCTTTGGTGCCTAGGTGAGCCTCTGGAAGGAGCTCTGGGCTCTCCCTGGAGCCTTCTCCTCTCCAGCTGAGCACCTTGGCCTTTGAGCTCTGGATCTGCTCTGTGGAGCCCCCATCACCACCTGGACTCCCCCACTGCCCCCACCCAATGTGACTTCAGGAAATGTCCCAGCTTGTCACAAGCAGCCAATTTTCCCTATTTTTAGGCTTCCATTTGCCTGAGCAGCTTTCCCTTTGCATTAGCAGGGGGAAGCAGCAGCCCTGCCAGGTCGGTGGTAATTGCTGAGCGATCGCCCGGATTTGGGATGATTTATGAATGATTATTTTCTCTACTATTTCGATGATTAATTCTCAGCGTAATTCTTTCTAACCACCAAAATTCCGCCTGTTCCTGCATCTGCAGCTGCTATCAACCTCATCCATCTCCTGGCAGCCGGGCCAGGCTATTAAATATAGATCCCTGCTCCCATTTAATATTCATAGCGATTAAAAGTGATGAAAGCAGCTGTGTCTGCCAGTGCCGGGGTGGAAATTGCTCTGCTTCGGGAATGACGGACGAGCGGCGTATCCCAGAGATCCGGATAATTCCATACGGGAAGGGCTGGTGATTCTGAATCATACCCTTGGCTGGTGTTGGGATAAACAGGGAATCTTGAAAGGAGGTGGGATTGGTTTCCGTGGATTTACTGTGAAAAGCGAGAGTTTGGAGTTTTGGCCGGGATGGCTGTGGGATTTGGTGCTGGCTGATCCTCATGGACATCCTCCACTCTGTCTGCAGGAGGAAAAAAGGCTTTTCCCTGGTCAGTGGGATAGTTTTCAGATCCAAAACTCCCAGACAGGTGTGGGGAAAGGCAGGAGAAAGGCACACAGGGAGGTGGAAGTGAGAATGGAGGCACAATCCGTGCTGTGCTGGTGGTGGGACCATCAGGCACCTGATAGCAGCGTGTTCCCGGGATTGGGAACACCCTGGGCTGGGGACTTGGGTGCTGTCAGGATGTGCAGGTCCCAACAGGGAAAACAGCTGAGAGGCCCCACTGTCACTGCTGTGGCCTCTGGTGGCTTTGGGGTAACCCTGCTATGGTGTTTGAGTTAAAGTCATTCTTTCTATTCCATCTCAGCTTTCCCCATGGGCAGCACTCGGGGAGGGATCTCTGCTCCTGCTCCGCTTCACTCCTGCGGTACCGATCCCACAATTCCAGCCCCTCCTGCGGTACTGATCCCACAATTCCAGCCCCTCCTGTGTACTGATCCCACAATTCAGCCCCTCCTGGTACGATCCCACAATTCCAGCCCTTCCTGCGGTACCTGATCCCACAATTCCAGCCCCTCCTGCGGTACCGATCCCACAATTCCAGCCCCCTGTGGGTTCATTCCAGGTGCCTCCAGCAGAAAGCTGGGTTTGATTGCCAGCGCAGGGCCAGCCCTGCCTTGGGGACGCTCCAGATGCTCCCATGGGGTGGTGGGAGAGCGGCTCAGGCTTGCAGGAGGATTGGGGAGGCATTTGAGGTGACACAGGAAGGTGATGATTCAAGGTGATGTTTCTGGAAATGGGGATACTTGGGAAGGGAAAGGTTTCCAACCCCAGGGAGGAGAAGGAAGGTGAGGATGGAGGAGAGGAGAGCTGTGCTGGACTTGAAGAGGAAGATAAGCAGGGATGGACTGCCCATCCCAGCCATGGGGCTGGGGAACTGTGGCACTCAGGGCTGGAGACATCACAACCCCACTGTGGAGGCATTTTGGGAATTTTGGAATAAAAGGTGAATGCTGAACCCTTCAGTCCTTTTGCCTCCTCCTGGAAAGGCTCTTCTCAGCTCTGCTCATCCAGGGGCAGCACTGGAGCAGCCCAGCCCTGAGCAGCAGCTCGTGGGGTTGCTCTCCAATGGTTTTGAGGTGGGAAACCCATGTCCCTGGGATCCCCATGGGCTTCAGTGCACGGTCCCAGCATGTCCCCAGCATAGGGATGTTCCCGTGTTGTGCCTGCAGCCAGCAGCTTTCCCACCAGCTCTGCAGAAACTGCCGGCAATGAGAAGCATTTAAGGGAGGGAAGGTTTCAAGATGGAAAAAGGGGGTGGGCAGGGAGCTGTGCCTGCGTGGCTCCAGGCGCTGGGGTTTGTGTTCTCCGGGGCTGAGAAACGAGCCTGAGGAGGCTTATGGCCGATGGCTGCCGATCCATTTTCCATAGATTAAATTGCATCACAGCTCCAAAAATAATCTCCCCGGCTTACGGTGAGGCTGCCTGTTCCTATAGCAACGCTGCGTGCCCGTGCCCTACAAACCAAACCCGCCCCGCAGCACCAGAGCCCGTCCCGAGCCCAAACCCAGCAGGAGGGGCTCAGCTTGGGGAGCACTTGGGTTTGGGGCTGGAGGGGTAAAACGGGAGCCAGGAATGTTCCTGGAGAGGGCATTGCTGGGAAGGTGCTGCGGTTTGAGTCTCTGGGATTTGAGCCCGTGCTTGCAGATGTTACCCGAGCAGAGCAGGAAGAGCAGGAAGCGGCAGCAGCTGCATTTGTGGAGCCTTCGGAGCAGGGGGGGAAGAAGGAGGAGGAGGAGCAGGACGAGGAGGAGGAGGAGGGTGTTATGTGGGTTACTGCAGTGCCTGGGGCCAGCCCTGCTGTGCCACACTTGTCTCGTGGCACAGGGAAGAGGGGTGGGTTTGGGGTTGTGTCACCATGGCCCCTCACACCCTGCTCAGCCCAAATCCACCTCTCCGGCCCGGGATCCTGGAGGGGTTGGCACCAAGCCCTGCACAAGGCCAGGGCAAAGGGGGATGGATTTAATCACGAATGGCCCATGGTGGGCATGGGGAGATCTCCTGGGCACGCTGGGAATGCAGGAATCCTTGGGAGGATGATGTGAAAGCTGGGCTGCCTCATCCATGGCACAGAAGCCAGAGGAACCTGGCAATTTGTTGTGTGATTTCTCCTGCCAGCCTTTCATGTTTGTTTTCTCGAGGAGCCTTTGTTCCCTGGGGAAGAGCGACAGGAATTCCTGCTGAATGTCTGCCTTTCATTCCCAGCACGGCTTGTGCCGAGCAGGAGCAGCGGGGTGAGCTGGGGTGAAGCTCCTGAGCCGGGGATGTGCTGCTTCCCGAGAGGATCCAGGGCCACCTGCATCCTGGCACAGGGCTGGAGCCCCCCTGGCACACCTTCAGAAGGGCTTGGTGCTTTGGAGAGGATCTTTATTCCATGGAGAGCAGATGGCAGGGCTGGAGCAGCAGGAGGGATGAGGGCAGTGGGAGCAGAGCTGTTGTTCTGCATGGGAAGAGGGGATCCATCCCTGAGCCCTTCCCTCCGCAGGGACAGGGTGTGCTGGGGGCTGGAAGTCGGGATTAAAGCACTCCCTGTGTCCTTGGAGAGTCTGCCCTGTGTGGAGGGGCAGGGAGGCCTTCCCAGCTCCTGCAGGGCTCCCAGGCACAGTCCCGATCCCAATCCCAGCCCAGCTGTTGGTTTGAGTTTTAATGGGATCGAGGAGCTGCTGGGAGCTGTGGATCCAGAAGGGCCAGGCTGGGGGAAAGGAGCGAGGGCAGCATCCAGAGACCAGGAGAGAACTGGAATAGAATCTCACAATTTTAAGGTTGGAAATGGAAAAGTCCTCTGAGAGCCTTGAGTGCAGCCACTGTCCAGCATTGCTAGGGCCACCACTGACCCTTGTCCCCAAGTGCCACCTCCACAGGGCTGTCAAACCCTCCAGGGATGGGAATCCAGGGTCAATCCAGCCCTGGACCACCCTTTCCATGAGGAATTTCCCCAGTATCCCCCCTGCCCCTCTCCTGGCCCAGCCTGAGGCCGTTCCCTCTCCTCCTGTCCCTGTTCCCTGGAGCAGAGCCCGACCCCCCCGGCTGTCCCCTCCTGTCAGGGAGTTGTGCAGAGCCACAAGGTCCCCCCGGAGCCTCCTTTGCTCCAGGCTGAGCCCCTTTCCCAGCTCCCTCAGCCGCTCCTGGGGCTCCAGACCCTTCCCCAGCTCCGTTCCCTGCCCTGGACTCGCCCCAGCCCTGGAGCATCCTCCACCTGAGCCAGTCCTCACTTCCCTGTTCTGGTTCCTCCTCATTCCCTGCATGTTTGGACCCCCCTTCAAAGCCATCCCTAAAACTCCCTGGGTTGGGCCAAACTCCCTGTGCTGGGAAATGTTCCAGTCAGACTCTGCTGGGTGTCCCTCATCTTCTTCCTCTTCCCTCTCCTAAATCCTCCCAAGCTTTTAGGAATCTGTGTTTTTGCAGCTTCCCAGAGGTTCTGTGACCCTGCGTAGGTGCAGTTAGGACGCCCTCATGGGGGTTGAAGTCCCAGTGATGTGACCTCACTGGGCCCGTTGCACTTTTGCTTCTGCCAATCCCCAGCGGTCCATCCTCGGATGACTCTCTAGTCTATCCTCCTGGATAGACTCTCTCCGTGGGTGTTTCCTGACCTTCAGGGTGTTTCCCCACCTTAGCAAAGCCAAATCAGTTTTTTTTTTCTCTGTCTGATAGAAAAGCTGGAGGAAGGGCAAGATCCCTAAAGCTGTGGTGTTTGGCCAGGCTCCAACCAAAGACCTCCAGGCAGAGCCTTGTTGCTCTTCCCCCTTTCTGGATGAGTGAATCCTTCATCCTCAGCAACAGGATAAATATTTCTGCTGCTCTCTCCTCCAGCCCTTCAAGACCATCTTCAGCAGGAACTGTAGGAATTGGTTGGTCAAATTGGTTGGACTTGATGGTATTGAAGATATTTTCCCACCTAAATCCTGGGATTCAAAGCAGCTTCCCTTGGGACCAGCCCTGATGGGGGAAGGAGGGGCTGTCAGAGCCCTGTCCTGTGCTGTGTCACAGCACTGCTGGGGCCCTTTGTCCTGCTGGAAAGGACAGGTCTTTTCCAGGTCCCTGGAAAGCAGCTGGAGACCTACTGGGGACGGCCTGGGGGAGCCAGGGGTTCCTGGGCTCTGAATGCATCTGCTGCAGAGTTGACAGGCTGGTGCTTGCTCAGGGAAGAAGGAATTTGTGTTTCTGTCCCTTTTGAGCTCCCAGGAGAAGGATGGAAACACCTTCAGAGTGGGTGTCAATGCTCTCCACTGGGGGATGGCAGTGAGGAGGTTGGGGTGCTCTGCCTGATCATTTCTGCTTTAACCAGCTCTGATTTATTTGATTGTAGCTGTGACATTGGATTTTCTTTTTCCCATGCTTTGATTTGAGATAATTGCAGTAAATTACATTGAGTTATTTTCTTATATATATTATAGAATTAATTGTATGTATTATTATATCTATAAATATATTTCTACTGTGAATCGGCTCCTGCTCTAGGGGAAGGTGCCCGTGCCCATGGCATGGGGGTGGAATGAGATGAGCTTTAATGTCCCTTCCAACCCAAACCATTCCATAATTCTATGATTCCAGTTGCCCAGGATGGAGGAGAGGGGTGGGATCCTCCTGCCCACCCTGCCAGCGTTCCAGCATCCCACAGCCGCAGCTTTGGGACAGTGGGAAGTGCTGAGGGATGCTCAGCTCAGCCAACTCAGCTGTAATGAGCAGCATCACTGGGCTGACCCTGGTTCCTTCCCCTTTTCCTGGGCTTTGAGGCGTTTATATAATTCTGCACAGCGATAAAAAATTGGGCCACTCTGTGTTTCTGCCTCAAGCTGAACACTCGGGCAGGGATTGTTCCCACAGCCTCAATCAATGGGCAGGAAATAATGTCCTGGCAAAGTGCAGAGCCCGGCCCTGTCCATGCTCTACCATCCCTGTGGTGGCACTGGAGCAGCTCTGCAGGGAATGGTCCCGGCCCCGAGGCTGCCAGAGCTCCAGGAGCGTTTGGACAGCGCTGCCAGGGATGCACAGGGGGGGATTGTCGGGGGTCTGGGTGATCCTTGTGACTCCTTCCCAGCTCAGGGCATTCTGTGATTCTGTGAAAAATCCCCAGGCTGTGATTTGGGATTGCAGGGTGATCCAGGCTGTGCTCTGGAAACCCCAGAGCCCATGGGAGCCAGGACTTTGGGGCAGTATTTTGTGTAAGGCAGGAGGGGGAAAAAATGAGAGGGAGGAATGTGGGGGTTTAATGCTGCATGGGGATGGGCAGAGGAACCAATCCTCCTGCTTGGCACAACTTTTGCAGCCCTTGTAAGCAGATAAAATTGTCTTTGTGAATTGTGTTTGATGTCTGCAAACAGAAAATGGGGAAATTCGGATTGTCCCCTGGAATCCCTCAGAGGTGGATTTTGCCATGTTCAGGCTCTTGTTGGCAGTGACAGCTGAAAGAGCGGGGTTGGCTTCTGTTTCTGAGAGCTTTATAAAATATGGGAATTTATTATAAATTGGCTGTTAAACCCAGCCTCGTTAGTGGTCAGATCCCAGTGCTGTGGAAAGAGGTTCCTGCCCTCTGGAGCTTGGGCAGCAATGGTTTTGGTTATAGTATAGAAGATGGTTTTGGGCAGCAGGCACAGCTGGGTGGGCATGCTGGTGGGATGAGTACAGATTTCACCTGGAGAGAGAGATGGAGAAAGAGGCCAGAGAGGCCCTGGAAAGTGCCAGGGACACAGCTCAGAGCAGCAGGAGCAGCCCTGTGTCCCTCCCCCAGTGCCCGGGATGGAATGCTCTGCCCGTGGAAGCACCGGCACATGACAGGTACAGGGACAACATCCAGAGCCCAGGGAACGTGTCCACGCTGCTGGAGACCTCTGTGTGCCCCAGTGTGGAACGCACTGTGGGAATACCTGAAACTTTCGTAGCAGAAACTGGACTTGGAGGAGGTTTGGGTTATTTTCTGTGCTGGTAGAAGAGTGGCTTTGGTTTTCTTGCCGGATCTTTCGGGGTTGGACCTTGTGGTGCCTGAGGTGAGCCTGTGCAATCGCTGTGGTGCCTCTGTGCATCCTCCTGGGATGGAGCCCTTGGAATCCTGCCTGTTCCTGTTCCCTTCCCCTGCCACCTGTGCTGGAGAATTCGCTGATGCCGGCTGTATTTCAAACCTCTGGTCCTGTCCCCTGTGCAGGCTCAGCAGCTCCCCAGCAGCTCAGCTGGTAGCTCCCCTTCCCTGGGAAGCTCTCATCTGGCTTCCTGTGGCTGCTCTGATTGTCCTTGGTGGCCACTTCCTCTGCTGGCTCCACCAGCTGCTGCTCGTGGTTTTCAGCTGGGTTGCAGAGGGACCAAACTGTGACAGCAGGGAGTTGCTGCCCTGGTGTTTCATTGCAGTTTGCTCCGTGCCCCGTTTCCCTTGGATTTTTCCCCGTTGTCCTTGGGCAGTGGGATTGGTCCTGCTCTGGAGAATCAGCCCTGTCCCCGAGCTGTGCCCCCTGTCCCCTCACATCCTCTCTGGGTGAGCTCACCACAGGCCCTGGTGTGGCACTGTGCCCTGCTCTGCTCCTGCTGCCGCTCCGGGTTGGTGATCCTGTTGCATTTATCCACATCCCTGCCTTTGGAGCACAGCAGTTGAAGGGTGCTCCTCCTCTGCTTTCCTGAGCTGTGGATTCAGTGCCTGAGCAGCTCTCTGGGTCCCCACAGCATTTCCAGCTCCTATCAATGAGCCAGGAATAGCAGCCAAACACCCACCTGCCAGGGAATCACGGGTTTCCTCCTTTTCTTGCAGCCCAGAGTGGGAAGGCGCTGCCCCCCTGTTACACCAGAGCCATCCCTGAGCTCTGTGCCTGGATCCTTTGGAGAATGTTCTCACCCTGCTCTGACTCCCCCAGCCCTGGCAGAGAAGCTGCAGCCAGGTTTTGCTGGTGCCCATCTCTCTGAAATCCAGATGATGAAGAGTGGGGGATGAAGGAGCACCTTTCTGTTCTGCTGCCTCAGTGGGTTTTGGGAGCTCCTGGAAAACCCTTGGTTGAAGTTCTGAGCATAAGCATGGGGCACAGCTCCTACCCAGACCTGCTTCTCTCTCTTTGTGTTTGCTGTGGGTGCTGCTGCCTCTTGGTGCCACTCACCTCCTCCCTGGGGGAGCAGTGGGGTGATCCGAAATGCTGTGTTACCCTCTCTGAGTGGTTTGGGGTTAATTTCCTGGTTTTAAGTGTTCTGGAGTCACAGGAATTTTTGCTGTAGCTGAGGTGCTGACCGTGGAGTTTCCTTTCTGAAGATGGTTTTGGGTAGCAGTGTTACTTTCCTCAGTGTCTCGGTGACCTTTCCCTCGGGTGAAGCTGTTCACCCTGCCCCGAGCAGAGCTCCCAGAGCCCCCAGAGCAGGGTGCATCCACTCCGGTGTGCCCGGCAAGTGCAGGTTGGGTGCGTGGCACCCCCTGTTCTGCCACACCTCCCACCCCCTCACCGGATCTCTGTGACAGCCCCAGGAGCGCCCGCTCAGGGCTCAGGGTGCCACCCCCACCGTGGTGGCCGCGACCCCCAGCCCGGCGCTGGGAGGAGGCGCTGCCGGGTCCGGGGTAACCATGGAAACGCTGTTCTCTCCATCCCTCCTTGGCAGATGACTCGGGTGACGAGGAGCCCGCCTCGCAGTCCGACAAGAGCGAGCTGCATGGCCCCCTGAAGACCCTGTCGAGTAAGCTGGAGGACCTGAGCACCTGCAACGAGCTGATCGCCAAGCACGGCGCGGCCCTGCAGCGCTCGCTCAGCGAGCTGGAGAACCTGCGCCTGCCGGCCGACAGCGGAGAGAAGATCAAGGCGGTGAACGAGCGCGCCACGCTCTTCCGCATCACCTCCAATGCTATGATCAACGTGAGTGCTGCCTCTCCTCCCCCCTTCCTCTTCCTCCTCCTCTTCCTCCTCCGTCCTGCCCTCCCTGCTTGCTCCCCGTGGCTTGGCTCGTGTTACGGCACTGTGCTGAGGGGATGGGAAGTTGGGAATGTGCAGCTGGGAAGAGGGCAGAGATGTGGACCCTGCCGGGACATGGCTCTGCTCCGTCCTTACAGCCCGCTCCGTTGGACAGGGCATTTCTATAACACTGGGCAGTGTGGATGTTAGGAATGCTGAGGGGCTTTCTGCTTCTCCATGGGGGGAATTCTGACTGGAGCAGCGCTTCTGTGCCCCACATACTGCATCCCTCAGATCCTCAGTGCTTCCATGAAGCTGCTTGTGTTTCACACGGCTGCAGGATTTAACTATTTCACCCCCTCGGGGTTGTCGTGCCGGGTTGTCGGAGGTCAGGTCCTGCCTTGTGCAGCCTCATGGTTCTTTTTTGGAGATGGCTCATGTTTGGAGTGTGGCTCTGCCTCCATCGCAGCCCTGGCTGGGGAGCCTGCTTTACCCCAGGGAGCTCTGAGAGAGAGCAAAACTGAATAAAATATTTAAAGGGAATTAAAAAAAAAAAAATCCTAAAGCTTCCCTGAGCTGGAATAATGTATGAAGGCAGAGCTCAGGGAATTGTGAATGGAGCAGCGCTGTCGCTGTGCTGTCCCAGTCATGAGCACGAGGAGGTCGGGTGGTGTTTGATGTGGGCTTTAAAAAATAACAGTAATTCCCAGCAGGAGCTGGAGGGCACTCAGAGCTCCATGGTCGCAGCATCCTTCCCATTCCCACTCCTAGGATTCTGTTACCACAGGGGGAAAGGGCTTCCTGAGTCGGTCTCTTGTATTTCTGGGCAGTTTGGGGTGCTTGTGCAGCGCACTCCCCACGGAGAGTTTGTCTTGAGTTTTGGGAATGGGGTTGGCAGCATGGTGGGAGGTGCCAGCTGCCCCTTGGTTTGCTGTCAGGAGGCAGAACAGCAATGGGATGTGGGCAGGGAATTGTCAGGGAGAGGCTTTCTCCGGCAGCCTTTGGGAAGGGATGAGCAGAGCAATATTAGCTGTGTCCAGCCCAGAGAGGAGGAGGAGGAGGAAGAGGAGGAGAAGGAGGAGGTTGTGCTGGTTGCGACGTGATAAAAGCTTGAGCAAGGCTATCGGGAGGGTGGGGAATTCCACAAAAACTGCCATGCTGGGATAAAACAGCAGGAACGGGGCTTGTCTGAAATTCCAGGCAGGTAAGAGGGGCCAGGGGGGTGGCAGGGCATGTTCTCACGTGGATGCTGTGGATCTGTGTCCAGCAGCATACTTGGAGATGCCTGGGGGAAAGGCTGTGCCCGGAAAGGAGCAGGGCTGGAAGGAGCAGGAGGGGAGATGCCCGAGGGAAAGGCTGTGCCCTGGAAGGAGCAGGAGGGGAGATGTCAGAGGGAAGGGCTGTGCCCTGGAAGGAGCAGGGCTGGAAGGAGCAGGAGGGGAGATGCCCGAGGGAAAGGCTGTGCCCTGGAAGGAGCAGGGCTGGAAGGAGCAGGAGGGGAGATGTCAGAGGGAAAAAGGAGCAGATCTGGAAGGTGCAGGATGGGAGCAGCTCTGGGAGGGAGGTTGTGGCTCTCCCAGATCCCTGCTGAGCCTGTTGTTTAGGGAAGAGGTGATGGAGCTGTGGGCAGGGGACACTTTGAGGGACTGGGTTAGAAGGGCAAGCAGTAGGGGGGACCAGGAGGGAGGGGGTCCAGCCTGACCCCCCCGGCATGGGGACTGGTGCTCCCACCTTTTCCAGCATGGATCCCTTTCCGTGACTTGATTTCTCCTTTTAGCTGATACCTTCTGAAGCTGCAAGGAGCCTCTCATGGTGGGGTGGGGGGAGCTCTGTGCAATGCCAAGTTCCCAAAATCTTCTGTATTGAACGTGAGCAGTTGCTCCAAGGGAGCATGTGGAGTTTCCTGGTGAACGTGCACCTTGCTCCATCCTGAGCACACATCCCATGGGAGCACAAGGTGCTTTTGCCAGGCTGGGAGGGTCCTTGCAGGAGAAATTCAGCCATCCTTGCCAGGCTTTTTCCAGAGAGATTCCAGCCTGCAGCCCTGGGCTGGTGCTGGCACAGGGATGCTCCGTGTCTGTGCTCTGCTCCAGCTGCAGCACCAAACTTCATGGATCTGCTCCATAGAAGGGGGCATGGATCTGTGAGGTCTGGTGCAGGGGCTGGGAGTGCAGGGGTGGGTGCTCCTGGGAAGGAATAGGTGCTCTGAGGAAGGGGATGGATGTACTGGGGAGAGGTTGAATGTTCCAGGGGAGAAGGGATGAGTGCTTCAGGAAAGGGAGGAGTGCTAGGGGGAGAAAAGATGGGTGCTCCAGTGGAGGGAAGGGATAGGTTCTCCTGAGAAGAAGGGATGGGTGCTCCAGGGAAGGGATGGATGTTCCTGAGAAGAAAGGTTGAGTGCTCCAGGGAATGGATGGGTGCTGTGGGAGGAGATGGATGCACTGGGGAAGGATTGAGTGTTCCAGGGAAAAAGGAATGAGGGCTCCAGGGAAGAAGTGGATACTGTGGGGAAGGGTTGAGAGTTCCAGGGAAGAAGGGATGAGTGCTTCAGGGAGGGGAGGAGTGCTAGGAGGAGAAAAGATGGGTGCTCCAGTGGAGGAATGGGTGCTCCAGGGAAGGAATGTGTGCTCCAGGGAAGGGACGAGTGCTCAGGGAAGAAAGGATGGGTGCTCCAGGGAAAGGACAGGTGCTCCAGGGAAGGGATAGGTTGGGAGCTCCAGGGCCAGTGAGTTCCTGTGCAGCCGCCTCTGATCCGATTATGTAAATGGCCCTGGAGCCGCGGGGAGCGCAGCAAGCACAGGAAATAAATAAAGAGAGCTGGAAAGCCAGAGCCTTGCTGCGAAGGTGACCTTCCTCTGTTCTCTGGGTGCTGCCATGGCCCCTGCTGGGCACTTCTCCACAGAGGTTGGGAGCATCACCTGGGCAGGTGCTGCTGGGGAGAGCTTTGGGCAGAGCAGAGCAGGATTGTTGTGTCACAGGTGAGGATTTCAGACGTGCAGCTCTGGCTGTGGCAGGGCTTGGAGCTCTGTGAGCCTCCTGTTGGCTCTGCTCCAGGGAGCCCAGGCTCCCGGGATGGAGGAGCCCTGTGTCAGCAGGGCTGGGCAGCAGACACAGAGAGCCGAGGCACAATCTGCCAGGGGGGAGGAGTGGGAGGGCTGTCAAAATAAAAAGCAACAAATTAGCGGGATAACAGAGACCCGGAGGATCCGGAGCAGAGCACCGACTTGTGTAGACTCATCCGAGGAGCGGGGAAAGCTCTGTCTCCCCGTTGAGCAGGAGCCAGCAGGCAGGAGGGAGTGTGGATGTGCTGAGGAAGCTGGGCTGGGCTCGGGAAATGCTCGTGGGGTTGTGGGTGGTGATGGAAATAGGGTTTTAATGGGAATGGGGATGCTACGGTGGAGCTTTGTGCTTCCTGGAGGAGCGGCGGTGTGGAGAGCGGCAGGGCTTGCGCTTGCCCGGGTTGTTCCTGGGTTTGTTTGTTTTTGCTCGAGGTTTTGGAAGGTCAGGGCTGGAGGAAGGCACTGCTGGGCTGGTGAGGAAGGGTGAGAGGAGCAGGGATGTGGTGCTGGGTGGGGGATGCTGTTCCATTGGGATTTGGTGAGGAGGGACCACCTGGAGCAGGCAATCCCGGGAAAACCAAGGGCTCACCTGCCCTGGAGAGGCCCCAGTGGCCCCCCACCAGCCTGTCCTGCAGGGCTGCCAGCCCCCTCTTCCAGGCAGGCTGGTTTCCCATCCCGTGAGTGAATGAACCCTTTCCCATGGGAATGAACCCATCTGGAGCAGCAGCAGCACCTGAGGCATCAGCACAGAGCACCCTCCATCCCCCAAACCTGCTGGGAAGGCCTCCAAGCTTCTGAAACACAGAGCTGGAGCTACAGTGAGGTGGACAACACCACGTGCTGCCCTTCCTCCAGGAAAGGGCTGCAGGCTGTTGGTTCAGGCCTCTCCAGGACACCCCCAGCATCCCAGGGGCTGCTCCCTCCAGCCCCAGCAGGATTTCTCCCCGTGGATCCCTCCAGGGCCGTGCTCCATCTCAGCAGCAGCTCTGGGGTGGCCCTGTGCCACATGCTGGTGGCTCAAGGAGCTGCTGGCCTCTCCCTACAGCCACACTGGTCTCCTGCGGACTCCGAGGGATATCTGCCTGGTGGGGTTGGCTAATTTGGAGCCCTCGGGGTGCCTGTGCTGGAATGAGCTGCCTGGGCACAGAATGTGCTTTCTCCTCTGCCTCCAGCTCCCCTGTGGAGCACTGAGCCCAATCAATCCTCCCAAAACTGTTTCCATGTTAACTCAGGTGATGCTGAGCACCTGCTCTGAGCGGCCTCAGGCTGCCCAGCACAGCCTCCAGCCCAATGGGTGAGCTCTGGGGGTTTATCCTGGGGTAGGTCATGGACACACCCCGTGTGTTTGTCCGTGTCTGCTTGGAAAACTGCTTCAAGCTGGGAGGGAGCAGATTCCCTGGGATCGCCTCCCTGGGGTGACCACCCTGGGGTCACTGCCCTGGGGTGACCACCCTGGGGTCACCATCCTGGGGTCACCATCCTGGGGTCACCTCCCTGGGATAGCCATGGGGCCGGGGCAGTGCTGTTGGTCCATCCTTTGGGCATGTCCCTGTGCTGATACCCAGTATGGAGCTGTCCCTTGGGGTCCCTAAACTCATGGCACAGGATGATGGATCTGGCATCCTCCATGCCAGCAGCCTTCTGGGCTGCTCCTAGTTTACCCCAGTGCAGCCAGTGGGGCTGGAGGAGTTCTCCCCATACACCCAGGGGTTAATTCCAGCGCTGCAGCGAGAAAACTCCATCTGTAACCCCTGTATTTGCTTCCTGAGGGCAGGGCTTCCCTCCGTGACCCCAGGCAGCTGCTCTGCTGCCCAAAATCCCAGCCAAACCCCACAGGGGCCGGGGCTGGTCCCCGTGGCCGTGGCGATGGCGCAGGAGCTCTCGCTGCCATGTGGCACAGCCTGTGTTAATTATCCTGCTGCGCTAACGACGCGCACTAATCAGCGCCTCGCAAACCATGTCACCGACCCAGAAAAGCCCCGGCAGCGGGATTAAATCCCTAACCCAGCCCTAATCCCCCTCGGATGAGAGGGCTGCAGCGAGGGCTCTGGGTGTCCTGCGTGCTCCCGCTGCCGATGTGCCGCGCTGACCGGCAAATAACTGGTGGGTGCTTCTCTCTTGGCGTAGGGGTGCTGGGAGGGTGACAGTGACACCCTGGGGTCTGTCCCTGCGTGAGTGGGGCCAGGGGAGTGGGGATGGGGAGATGCACAGATGGGGAGATGTGGAAATGCAGAGATGAGATGTGGAGCCCGGCCGCCACGCTCAGAGCTGCTGCGCCTTTCTCGGAGCCTCCTGCGATGCTTTATCAATGTAGAGGTGTGAGGATATCTCTGATCAGATCTATTCAGACAGGCCGTGCCTTCCTCCCACTTCCCTCCTCATCATCATCATCATCATTCCCTGAGTGTTTCCATCTGGACTTTGTCGGGTGTGAGGGTGCTCAGACCTCGTGCGTGGCCGTGGGGCCTCTCTGTTGGGGCTTTCAGTGGGTGCTCGTGCTCATCCTGCCTTGGGGGTTTTTACCTTTCCTCCTCCTCCTGCTCCTCGTGCCCATCTGACCGCCAGAAGGCCCAGCCTCTCCCAGGGCTTCCCTCAGAACCTCATGTAAGAAGAGGGAGGATGAATCTGCCTTCTGCACCCAAGGGTGCCTCTTGCAGCTCTTCCCTCCTGGATTTTTTTTGGCTGAGAGGGACAGCTTTTCCACTGAGGAGAGCTGGGAGCATCTGTGCCGTGCTGCTGGGTCAGCAGGGCTGTGTTGGTGGGTCAGTACGGCCCTGCACTGTCAGCAGCGCCTGGGCTTGAGCAGCAGCTCTGCTGAGCTGGAACCAGCCCTGCCTGGTGTCCCCTCTGCCGTTAACCTGTGCCCAGGGATCCTCTGGGATCCTCATCCCTGCCTGGCATCACCTCTGCCGTTAACCTGTGCCCAGGGATCCTCTGGGATCTTCATCCCTGCCTGGCGGCTGGGGCAGGATGGGGCCGCTGTGGGGAGGCCAAATCCCCAGGCATTGCTGGGTGAATCCCATTGGGGTCCCAAGGTTGTTTTTGCCTCTTCCCTGGGTTCCTGCACCGAGATGTTTCATTCCAGCCCCTTCCTCCAGTGTCTGCCAAAGGGAAAAGTGCTGGAATGGCTCTGCTCTGCTCTGCCGTGGATTTACCCAGGATGGAATTATGGCACTGGCAGATGAGGGGATTGTGGGGGGCTGCTGCAGCCCCTCTCATACTGCGGGGAGGTTTGCACGAGCCGGCATCTGAGGGACAATCCGAGGCAGCTTCCTGCAGATCCCGGGGCCAGAGCTGCCCGCAGGCAGTGCCAGCTGCTCCTGCCACCGACAGATGCTCCTCCAGCCTGGAATCTGCTCCAGCAAGAGATGAGGAAAGCGGCCAGTGAGAGCCTCGGGGAATCTGTCATCCTGGGAGCCATTGGTGGGACAGATCTCTCCGGGCACATGGGCACTGCGATTGGGGCTCCAGGGGCCTGGAAAGGGAGATTGGCTGCTCTGCTCAGGGTGGGCTCCACCTGGGAGGGACCCCACTGCTGGGGTGGGCTTCGGGGTTTGGGCAGGAGAAAGAGAGTGAAGAACGTGCAGCAGCCACCTGGAGGTACCTCCCTGAGGGAAGAGGCAGGGCCGGGAGCTTCCCAAGGAGGGGATTTTTGGCAGAGATGGAGAGGCCCCACTGCTGTGCAGGCAGGTGAGAGCACCAGGAGGCCAAGCCTGAGGCTTTCCATGGCCAGAGCAGAGCAGGGAAGCCCTGCGGGGACCCAGTTCTGGGATGGCCGCTCTGCAGCGGGAGCTCCCCGGGTATCTCCTGTATTGGTCCCAGCATGTCCTGGGCACCCTCTGGCATGGCCAGTGGAGGCTGCTGAGGGCAGCTCAGTGAGGTTTGGGATGGAAGAGCACCCTGAGGTATCCAGCGAATTCCTTCATGGTTGTTCCACTATAAACTAGACGCATCTCATTTCCGTGGCGCAGCTCTGGGCTGGTATTGCCTTGGTCTGTAACCCACGGGCAGTGCTGGCTCATTCCCCTTCCCAGAGCCGCAGTGCCCCTGTCCTCCTGTGCTGCCGATTCTGGATTGCTCCGTGGTTCCTCCATGGAGGCTGCGTGGGGCCAGGATTAGGGGCTCTTAGCACAGCCAGCCCGGCGGATTTGCCACTGTTTGCCACTAATCCCCTCTTCGTTGCGCGGGGTGGATTCCACGGCGGTGACGGCGGCACTGCGGGCGGGGTCTGGATGCCACGCTGGCCCCGCAGCTTCAGGATGAGCTGTGGGATGAGCTCAGTTCTCAGGAACCCATGGGCAGGGTGGATCTGGTTGGAGCACCGGCGTGTCCGTGGCATTTAGGCAGATGGCTCAAAATAACGGGATAAAGTGGTAAAATTCCCAGGGACACAAACAGGAGGCAGGATCCGTCCACTGGGTGTCTCCATCTTGGACATCTCTGTCTTGGACATCTTCATCTTGGACATCTTCATCTCGGACATCTCCACCGTGGACATCTCCATCATGAACATTTCCATTTCAGACTTCTCTATTTTGGACATCTCCACAGTGGACATCTCTGGCTTTCATTCTCAGGGAATCCACAGTGTCCAGAGAGAAGCAGGCACAGCTGGTGCCACATGGAATGGGACCATCAGGGATTTTGGGAACACCTTGTTCTGGCACTGGGGTCTGGCTGAGCTGCTGACCGTGGCACCAAGGGGTGGCTGGAGCCTGCTCCGATGTCTTCCTGCTTCCTGTTGGGCCCTGAGGATCTTTTCTGTGTCCATGTGTTTTTGTAGGATCTCTTTTCCCTGGAGTGGGATGATTTTCTGTGTTGAACTCACAGGGTTTTGTACAATGTCACCTTGGTTTATCAGGGTGTCACCATGTGTTGAGGCTCAGCCCAGCTCTCCCCACTGGCCCTGCTGCAGGGAGAAGCGGTTCCTGGTGTTCCTGCTTCAGACAGCCGGGATGCCAGCTGAGGGTCACTCCAAGGATTTGGGACAGATTTACTGTTATTTAAGCAGTCTGTGTGGATGTGGTGCCGGGCAGCAGCCTGGCCTCGGGCCCTGGTCATCGCTGTCGAGCATATGACCACGCTCCAAACCGTGTCTTGTGTCCATCTGACTGCATGTGGGGGTGATTTGGGATCTGGATGGGCTCCATCCTTGTGTTTCCCCCTTTGCTCACTACTCAGAGTGTTTTTTGGGGAGGAAGGACAAATTAACCCTCTCTGGGCACAGTGGCAGATTGTGGCTGTGTCTCACTGCTCTGAACTCCCAACGGCTCCAGCGCCATCCCTGGCAGTGTTCAAGGTTGGACAGGGCTTGGAGGAGTTCAGGGGAAGGGGGTGTAACGGGATGAGCTCCAAGGTCCCTTCCCACCCCTCCCATTTTCCTGTGATTCTCCAGTTCCATGGCTGTGTTTGGAGCTGCACAGTGGCTCTGCAGTTGCCCTTCCCTCGGGGGTGAGCAGCAGCCAGCTGTGCCCCAGCGTTCTGATGACTCCAGGAAGGAAGGGAGCACTTACCTCCCAGGCACTTGGAGCGTCACAGCTCTGTCCCTGCCGAGTGCTGAGTGCAGGGACGGCTCCCGCTCTGATTCACCCGAGAAAAGGAGATGATTGAACACATCCGGCCGTTTCCTTCTCTGCTGTCACTCCTGGCCCCTGAAGTGGTCCTTGTCCCGTGGTTGAGGAGCAGGAGGTGCTGCTGCCACAGCAGCAGGTGCTTCCCTGCTGGATTTTTCCTGCCTGAAGGTTTGATTTGTGGGGCTGGTTCTCCGGGATGCTCGGGCAGGTGGGATTGCAGGTGGGAGCGCATTCCCTCGGCATCCATCGGTGTTGGGCTGGAGATGAGGAATGCTCAGCCGGGCTAGGGCTGCCTCTGAGGCTGTCACTATGGTACCTCAGGCAGAAATTCCTCCCTGTGAGGGTGGGGATGCTCAGGGTGCCCAGAGAAGCTGTGGCTGCCCCTGGATCTGGCAGTGCCCAAGGCCAGACTGGACATTGGGGCTTGGAGCATCCTGGGATGGTGGAAGGGGGATAACACAAAATGAGCTTTAAGATCCCTTGCAGCCAAGCCATTCCATGATTCTATGGAGTCTGGCAGGCCTTGCTGTGATCATTTACCCTTTCAAGCTAATTAACCTCATCTCTTTGTTCCTTCCACCCCATTCTGACTGTTTGCTCGCAGAGGAAGCTGAGATCCCTGTGGGGCTGTGACACCACCACCTTGGCAGGGCACGGGTGACCTCGGGTGATCGTTTCCGCTGCCTGAATAATCCCGGGGCTGTTAAGGACCTTCCCATTAGCCAGCAACAAGCTGTGAAATCGGGATATTTGCCGTGACAAATGTGTGAAAGGTGCTAAATGTGCCCTTGGCTGCTGCTGGGCACACGGAGGGAGTGCAGAGCTGATGGCACCGACTGTCACCTCCTGCTTCCCAGCAGGGTCTCTGTGGCACTTTGCCTCTTCCTCCATGGGAATTTGCCGGAGCCTCAGTGGTATTTTTCCTTTTTGGTTTTTTTGGCCCCCTTGGTTGTGCCTCCCTGCCTTGGCTGGGATTTACAATTCCATCAGTCAGTGCTGGATCAGGACCTGCCACGGCAACTTTTTCCAGCCGTGGAGAGGAGGAGAAACCACCTCTGTCCCTCCTGCCTGCTCTCTGCAGGTCACACTGGGATGCCCTGGGATCTGGGGCTGTACGTGGATGGAGCTTGCCTTTGTCTCTGGTCACTGGTGTCCTGTCAGCCTGGCTGCTGCTCTCCAGCCTTGTCTGTGCTCTGGTGATACTGAGCCAGAGCAGCCCTGGGGACTTTGGGGTTTGATCCAGCTCGGGCCCTGAGGCAAAATCCAGGTTGTGTTGTGTCACCTCCTGTCCCCTGGGAGAGTGGGATCCTGTGAAGGATGAACCCAGGCTCCTGGTGGGGTGAGAAGCATGTGGGGATGGGCACAGCAGCCTCTGCCTGTTCCTGTGCTCCAGTCTCCAGAGGTTGGGTCCTGGGAGAGCTCTGAGAGAGGAGGGTGGTGTCTCCCGAGGCTGTGCCTTCATGACCTCCAACCTTGGCCCTAAGCTCACTGAGGAATTACTTTTCCTGCACTTTAATCCTCCAACCTTGGCTCTGTGCTGTCCTTTGGGTGTGTTCCTCAGGGAGCCTTTTCTTGCTGTCCCATATCCCTATGCCAGCCTGGCATGGATTTGTGACCGAGTCTTGCTGACACCCCCGAGCAAGTTCAGCTGAAACTAAATTTAGCCTCCTCTCCGTAAGAAATTTATAAGCTGGATTTCGAGGTGTTGCTCCTGCTCGGTGGCTGGCATTGTCTGTACCTAGGGAGCACCAAGGCAGGGGATTACTGCTGGCAATGAGTGCTGAGCTGGGATATTCATGTCTGAGCTCCTCACCCCAGTGCCCTGCAGCCCGGGTTCCACACTGGATTGAGTTTTGGCTCAGGATTGAGTTCAGTGAAAAAATATCCCCTGATCCCTGTTTGGTGCTGCTCCCACCTCTGGTGAGCATCCCTCAGGAATGGCACTGGCTGGCTGTAGAGGGTGTAAACCCAAATTAATCACTATAATTTGCTTGGCTGCCACTGGCAGCTGAGCCTGGGAGATCCCTCTTGCAGGATACTCTCCCCTTTCCACCCCTGGCATTGTTTCTCTTCCAGGGAGCAAACACCAATCCTCATTTGGATTGATCCAGATCCTTTGATCCAGCTTTAGATCAAACTGTTGTCTGAATTACAGAGGAAGGGACTGCACAGATGGGACCCTACAGCCTTTCAAAAACAGGGAATAATGGTAGGAGCCGTCCCAGCTGGCTCCTAAATCCTATGGGCACAACTGTGGGATGCAGCCTGGAGCATGCATTGTCCTGCCCTGCTCCATGGAAGCACTGCAACCTCTGGTGGGATCTGTGGCCTCGTGGAGACCATCCCACTCATCTTCCCAAAACCTCCCCACACCCTGTAATGCTGACAGCCATTCTGCGTCACTTGGGTTGTTTATATCTGGCTGTAAATGAAGCTGGTTGGTGCAGATTTCCCTTTGGGATGCAGCAGGACTCCTCCGTGAAGCTTTGGGATGGGAAATTCTGAGGTGTTCCCTGCTGGTTTTTGTTAGGATTTATTTTGATTCCTCTCAGCTTATGCTCCTTCCAGCTCCCTGCCTTTGGTGGCTCCTCCATAATTACCTCCTTTCCCCCTAATTCCCTGTCCCACCTTCCAGCCCGTGGTTAATTGCAGCAGGATAATTACAGGTGATCTCGTTTGTAAGTGCTCAGCCCCTGAGCTGGGAGCAGCCTGCAGTTTCTACCCTTGGTGCCAAGCTGGGCATTCCTGGGCCTGCTGCCTGTGGAGCTGGGCCTTGGGAGCAGATAATGAGCTTTGCTGGGATGGGGAGCTCACAGCCATATCCCATTATTTGTCCTGCTTTCATCCTCTTAGCTCAGAGTGTCCGTGGGACACGCGGAGCCAGCGGCCGGCTTGGGGTGGTGGCACTGGTGGTGTCACCCAGGGCAAGGTCCCCGTGGGCTTTGGGCCCTGGGTGGTTCCCACCAGGATTTGGGGTGGGGAGGAGCTGAATTTTTTCAGAAGAGGCAGTGAAGACAGAGCTCTGAGAGCAGGAGGTCTGCTCTGCTCCTCTGTGAGCTTTGAGTGTGACCATTCCCCAGCACTGCCAAGGCTACCAGTGCCCCGTGTCCCCGAGTGCCACATCCACGTGGCTCTTAAAGCCTTTCCATGAAGGAATTTCCCCAATATCCCCCCTGCCCCTGCCCTGGCCCAGCCTGAGGCCGTTCCCTCTCTCCTGTCCCTGTTCCCTGGAGCAGAGCCCGACCCCCCGGCTGTCCCTCCTGTCAGGGAGTTGTCAGAGCCACAAGGTCCCCCCGGAGCCTCCTTTGCTCCAGGCTGAGCCCCTTTCCCAGCTCCCTCAGCTGCTCCTCATCCTCCAGACCCTTCCCACTCCGTTCCCTTCCTGGACACGCTCCAGCCCCTCCAGGGCTCTCTTATCCAGAGAGTCCTAAAACTGATCCCAGTTTTGAACACATATAGGGTGGGAGCAGAGCCAACAGTTTGGAGGGGCAGGACCCTGAGCTCTTCCAGGTGTATGAGAAGCCTTAAAGGAAAAGGAAACCTTAAAGCTCCCCCTGGATGAGGCTGAAATCCTGCTCTGATCCAAAGGAAAGGTTTGATGAATTGGAGCTTTCCTTGGAAAAATCCTTGTAAAAGTCAAGGAAGCTGAAACCCCGAAGCTGCTCCTTGAGCAGGAGTTTCCTCGATTCTCAGGTGCCACCTGCAGCCCAAACGCTGAGTAACCTGCCACAAGCTGGATAGATTGCCCAAATAGCTGGAAACAGAAAATAAGCAAGTACTGGGGTTGGTTGGAATTCTGTCAGACTTCCAAAGCTGTTTTTTTTTAGTTTTGAGTAGGTTTGAATTTTTCAGCCAGCATTTATCCGTTGGACCTGCCTCGGAATGACAATGAGTTGCACAAGCACAGTTAATTCCCCTTTAAGTTGCCAGCTCCTGGATAAATTCCATGAAAATCTGATTTTCCTCCTTTGAAACATCAGAAGGAGTTCAGTGTGTCCCGTCTTGCAGAGATTTGGGGATGGAAGAGCAGCCCTGCCTCCATGCTCGGCTGCACGTGGAGCTGATGGCAAAGGAAGCGGCGAGGCCACGGGAACTCGGGGCTTCATCCAAGATGGAAAATAACCTAAAAATAGAGCTGTGAGGGCTGGTCTGTGCTGTGGGACATTGTGTGGGATGAGGCAGTGTGGGACAGCCGCCAGTGTCCCCATGTCCCGGCCCTGGACGGACATCCTGCTCCCGGAAATCTCCCGCCGCGAGTCCGGCATGGCCGGGGCTGGGTGATGCTGCTCCTGGGGGGCTTGGCAGCTTTGGGAGGGGGGTCAGTGCCCAGGGGTTCTCCTGCCAGCCTGGGCTGCAGTGTCCCAGGTGGCACCCTGGTGGCACAGGGTGGTGATGCTGTAGTGTCACTTGGGGCGTTCCCTGAGTGTCTGCGAAGTCCCATGGCTGGGGGTGCCCAGGGCTTGTAGGGCAGTGAATGGGGGGTTCTGGCCACGGTGGGTGCATTGCAGGGGCCAGGCCAGGCCTGTGGTGTGTTCTGGGCAGTGCAGCTCCAGGGAGGAGCTGGACATTGTCCCTCTGTGCCTCCCTGGAGCACAGGGATCGCTGGCTTCTGGCTTAAGCAGCTCAGAGAGGCTGTGGCTGCTTCTGGATCCCTGGAAGTGTCTAAGGCCATGCTGGACATTGGGGCTTGGAGCAGCCTGGGATGGTGGAAGGTGTCCCTGCCTGTGGAACTTGATGATCCTTTATGTCCCGTCCAGCCCAAACCATTCCATGATTCTGTGTCTGTCATCACGGGGACCTTTATCCCCGTCCCACTTCTTATTTGCTGGATTTGGGGAGAAAGTGCTGCTCCAGCCCTGAGGGGTGTGAGAGCCCACCTTGGGCTCCTGAGGACCACAGCAGGGTCAGGGCTGGGGACAGGGGCAGGGCCAGGCTGTGGGTGGGATGGACAGGGCACATCCCAGACTTGGGGCAGTTGTCCGTGCTGCAGCCATGTCCCTGGGGGCGATGCAGCTTTGGATGGAGCTGGGCTGTGGATGTGGGGCTGGAGCAAAGGGGGGAGAGGGGCAGGAGGGGGCGTGGGGGCCCCAGCGCTGCGGTCACCGCGTGCCGTGCCACCTCCCGTGCCACCGAGCTGTCCCCTGGTGCCGCAGGCCTGCCGCGATTTCCTGGACTTAGCCGAGAGCCACAGCCGGAAATGGCAGCGGCTGCTGCAGCATGAGCGGGAGCAGCGGATCCGGCTGGAGGAGACCATCGAGCAGCTAGCCAAGCAGCACAACAGCTTGGAGCGTGCCTGCCGCGGGGCACCTGGGCTGGCCTCGGGCAGTGCCAGCAGCACCAGCACCGCCAAGGGTGAGCGCTGGCACGGGGGTGGGATGGGACTGGGGTGGGATGGGGCTGCTCGGGGACTGGTGTGGGATGGGGCTGCTCGGGGACTGGGATGGGATGGGCTGCCAGGACTGGGGTGGATGGGGGCTCGGGGACTGGGATGGATGGGCTGTGGGACTGGGTGGGATGGGGCTGCTCGGGACTGGGATGGGATGGGGCTGCTTGGGGACTGGGATGGGATGGGCTGCTGGGACTGGGGTGGGATGGGGCTGCTCGGGGACTGGTGTGGGATGGGGCTGCTCGGGGACTGGGTGGGATGGGGCTGCTCGGGGACTGGGTGGGATGGGGCTGCTCGGGGACTGGGATGGGATGGGGCTGCTTGGGGACTGGGATGGGATGGGGCTGCTTGGGACTGGGATGGGATGGGCGGCTTGGGATTGGATGGGATGGGCTGCTTGGGGACTGGATGGATGTGCTTGGGTGACGGGGCTGGAGATGGGATGGGGCTGCTCAGGGACCGAGATGGGACAAGGCTACTTGGAGACTGGGATGGGATAGGGCTGTTTGGGGGGACCGGTTGGGATGGGACTGCTTGGGGATCAGAATGGGACGGGATGAGTTGGGATGACCCAGGATGGACCAGGGTGTTCCATTCGGGGACCTCTGATTTGGGATGGGGTTGCTTGGGCACTGGGATGCGGCGTCAGAATCCCTGGGGTGGACCAGAGATGCTCAGGGACCTCCAGAATGGATCAGGGTGTCCCACTCAGGGACCCCCAGGATGGGATGGAGCTGCTCAAGGACCTCTGGGATGGGACAGGGCTGTTCAAGAAACCCCAGGATGGATTGGGACTTTCCACTTGGGGACCCCTGGGATGGGACAGGGCTGCTCGGGACCCCCAGAATGGACTGGGACTTTCCACTTGGGGACTCCTGCGATGGGACAGGGCTGCTCAGGGCCCTGCAGGATGGATCAGCTTGTTCCTCCAGGATGGATCAGGATGTTCCACGTGGCTGCTCCCAAGGAGCTGCCAGTGATGGGAAGGATGCCCCTGGCAATGCCCCGTATCCCCATGGGATTTTTTAAAATGGATCCCATTACTCGATAATTATTCCTAATTGCCCTTGCTCGAGGACTTGGATGTCCCCAAGATACAGCTGTGAGTGTGTCCCCAGCTTGCTCCTGCTATTCCAGGCTATTTTGGGAGCTCTAACCCTCACTGCTGGGCACAACTGGGGGTGCTGGAGGGTGGCCACAGCCCTGGCAAAAGGCTCAGGGTCCCCTGGCGCTGCATGGGGTGGCAGTGGAACAACCAGGGCTCATTTGCAGTAAGATCCAACAGCTTTGCAGATTCCTGCCAAACGTCCTTCCCCTGGGGAAGCATTAGTTACAGCCACAAAAGCTCCTGATAGTGCTGGTTTTTATTTTTAAAGGCAATACAGACCCAAGAGAGAAAACAGGGGCTGCTGCAGGGGGTGATGGTGGTGCCAGGCACTGCCCTTGCTCCTCTGTGGCCTCAGGGGAGGTTTACTTTGGATATTGGGCAACATTTCTTCATGGAAAGGGTTGTCCAGAGCTGTCCCCATGCCTGGAGGGATTTAACAGCTGAATGTGGCACTTGGGGACATGGGTTGGTGGTGGCCCGGGCAGTGCTGGGGGATGGCTGGGCTCAATGTTCTCAGAGGGCTTTTCCCAGGCGCTACAACAATCTGGAGGTCAGCATGGGGAGGGCAGGGTGGAGAGGGCTGCGGGGACAGGCACAGATCCACCCGAGCTGGTGGCTGCTCCTCCCGAGAGTGTGGGGAGGGAATGGGATTGGGATGGGGCGGGAACAGGGGAGCTGCAGGGACAGCCCTCGATCCCTCCCAGCGGGGCGGGGGGAATGGAAATGTTTGTAATTCAGGGAGATCTCTCGAAGCATCACCTGGAACACGTGACTCTTTTATCCTGCTTTCATCCAAACCGGATTTCCCGAGATTTCCCAGCACACAGGGCAGTGCTGGAGCGGGGCAACATCAGCCACAGGCTGAAAGCTCCAGTCCTGCACCTCTGTCACCCCCAGGCAGCCCTGGGTACATTTTTGGGGTGCTCTGGGCATGGCAGTGTCACACCGTGTGCCTGGAGCGGGGAGCACCCTCACGTTTAGGAACTGAATTGGGTACACCGTCCTCGGGGTGTGGGGGGGGCTGGAGAGGAGGGGTCAAGCTGTGGAAGGGACACTGGGGGGTTTGGGGACAGATCCTTCTCAGGAGGGAACTGGCAGCACGTGACACTGTCTCTGTGCCTGCAGGGAGCGTGCAGTCTGCCAAAGGAGAGGCCAGTGATGAAGATGAGGAGACGGAGTACTTCGATGCCATGGAGGATGCACCAGCTTTTATCACTGTAACCGCCGACCCCAAGCACCACAGGTACCGCCCCCAGCTGCAAGGGCCGGTTTGCAGCATCCCCTCCTGCGGGCTCACTCTGTGGGCGTGGCCCCAAACCTTCCCCAGCCTCTGTCCAAGGCTCCATCCCATGTCCGGCTGCTCCTGCATTCCTGGAGCGAGGCTGAGGATGGCCCCAAGTGGGTGAGGAAGGGCAGGAGTGAGGAAGGCTCTCCGTGCTGTGGGAGAGCCAAGTGCTCTGCCCCAGCAGCTGATGGGAGCAGGGCTTTGGAGGGAGATCCCGTGGAGCATTGGGCAGAGTCAGGGAATGCTCTGCCTTCACGGAAACGTGGAAATGTGGAATGGTTTGGGTGGAAGGGACCTTAAAGCTCATTTCATCCAGTGGGCAGGGACACCTCCCACTGTCCCAGGGTGATCCCAGCCCCAATGTCCAGCCTGGCCTTGGACACTGCCAGGGATCCAGGGGCAGCCACAGCTTCTCTGGGCACCCTGTGCCAGGGCCTGCCCACCCTCCCAGGGAACAATTCCTTCTCCATATTCCATCCATCCCTGCCCTCTGTCTGCTGTCACATGCTCTTATTCCTTGTGGACATCTGGGCTGGAGGTACCTGTGGCCTGACCCACGGTGATGTCACTGGGCTTGGTGACAAAAGCAGAGGCTCTGTGTCCCGAGGGCTGGGGCTGAGAATCCCTCCCTGAGCATCCCCTCTCCTCCTGAGCATCTCCTCTCCTCAGAGCCCCATGCCAGCGCCGCTGCAGTCCCTGTCCTCCTGTTTCCTCCCTGACAGCACCCTGGGGTGGTGCAGGGTGATGCTGTGGGTGTTGCTGCCCCAGCCCTGGGTGTTCTCTCCCCTGCTCTGCCCCCTCCCACGCCCACAGCCGCTGTTTCCTCCCCGCAGGCGTTCGGGCAGCAACCTGAGCGGGGCCAGCGAGGGCCACCCTGAGGACTGGAACCTGGAGGACAGCGTGAGTTGGCTGGGAGGAGTGGGAGGGGTGGTCCCAGTGGGATGAAGGCAGGGGAGAGGAGCTGGTTGTGGAGGGCTCTGTGGGGGTTCCTGTGTGAGTCACGGGTTGGGGACAGATGGCAGCAGTCACCAGCATCCTGAAATTCACCTCGGGGAGGCAGGACATGTTGGGAGACAATTGCACCCACAGTTCCCTGGAGAACAGGCTCCTCAGGTGTCAGACTTGTTGGCTCTGGCTGGGCCCAGCTCAACCCTGAGTTTTTCCTGTTGCTCCTGCAGGTCTTTGAGAGCTCCAATCAGAGCAGCTACAATGAATCCACAGGCAAAGATCTCCTGCCCAGGAAAAGGAGACGGAGCCGCATTCCCGACAAACCCAACTACAGCCTTAACCTCTGGAGCATCATGAAGAACTGCATCGGCAAGGAGCTCTCCAAGATCCCCATGCCCGTGAGTCCCAGTGTCCCTGGCACCCAGGGCTGGCACAGGACGGGGGTTTGGGGACAGCTCTTGGCCTTGCAGGGGGTTTGGGTCACAGCTCTGGGTGCTGCTGGTGCTGTGGTGGCCTGGCAGCCCCGAGAGGGACAGGGATTGTCACCAGGGCTGGGTTCTGAGCTGGCAGAGCCCTCTGCGACCTCCTCCTGCTTATCATGGGATCATGGAATGCTCTGGGTGGAAGGGACCATAAATCCCATCCCATCCCATCCTTGTCATGGGCAGGGACACCTCCCACTGTCCCAGGCTGCTCCCAGCCCCAATGTCCAGCCTGGCCTTGGACACTGCCAGGGATCCAGGGGCAGCCACAGCTTCTCTGGGCACCCTGTGCCAGGGCCTCCCCACCCTCCCAGGGAGCAATTCCTTCCCAATATCCCATCCATCCCTGCCCTCTGGCACTGGGAAGCCATTCCCTGTGTCCTGTCCCTCCATCCCTTGTCCCCAGTCTCTCTCCAGCTCTCCTGGAGCCCCTTTAGGCCCTGCAAGGGGCTCTGAGCTCTCCCTGGAGCCTTCTCTTCTCCAGGAGGAGAGTACCCCCAGCTCTCCCAGCCTGGCTCCACAGCAGAGGGGCTCCAGCCCTGGAGCAGCTCTGTGGCCTCCTCTGGGCTCTCTCCACATCCTTGCTCCATGGCCAGCTGAAGCCCTGTGCCTCTCCTTCCCCGATAAACTCTGCCACCGCAAAGCTCCCCAAAACCGCAGCCCTGTCTTTTCCAAGCAAAGCAGCCCTTCTCAGGCTGTTCTCAGCAGCTCACCCCCAGTGAGTGGCACAGATGGGACTGAGTGGCACGGGTGGGACTGGGTGCCATCCTGAGAATCCACATCCCTGTAACTCACAGAGCCCTGGCAAGCTGGGGAGGGCTGTGACAGTTGTGGTGATGGGGCATTATTGTGGCACTCCCTGGAGTGGGATTAGCTCAGCCAAGTGTGATCATAGCCCTGGAGCCATGTTTGCGGTCCATCCTGTGCTGATAAAGGGGAAGGAGCACATTCCAGAGGCTTGGATGCTGGGTTGGCTGTGTTTTGTCTCTTAAAGCAGATGAGAGCTCCAGGCTCCAGCTGAGAGTGATGAGCTGTCTCTTCTCTGTGCTGTTTGCAGCTGGGATGCACAGCCCAGCACTGTCCAATTCTGTAGCAGCAGCAGCTCAGGGCATGATGGACACAGGGAGAAGCTTAGGATGTGAAATCCCAGCAGCTGCTGGTGTCTGAGAGAGGAAATTGATACTTTCTCTATCAATCAAATCATCCTGGGAACTGCACGAGCCCAAAACCTGAGGGCAGGATGGAGGAGAGGTTTAGAGCGAATATTGGGAAAAAATTTCTCCCTGGGAGGGTGGGGAGGCCCTGGCACAGGGTGCCCAGAGAAGCTGTGGCTGCCCCTGGATCCCTGGCAGTGCCCAAGGCCAGGCTGGACATTGGGGCTGGAGCACCCTGGGGTGGTGGAAGGTGCCTCTGGATGGAATGGGATGAACTTTAAGGTCCCTTCCCACCTAAACCATTCTGGGGATTCTGTGAAAACTTGAAGGACCCCACAGTCATTATGGAATGAGGAGGAAGGTCCTGCTAGAGATGCACCAGGATCCACCCCACCAGCTCAGCTGCACGGGCAAGTTCTTTGGGGAGTTCCCTGCTGAATTAAGAGCATTTCTGAGATTCTCTGAGGTATTCTGAGGTGTTCATGGATGGACAAACTTCCCATGCAAACAGCTCCATGATTTCCCTCTGAATGAACAAACATGGGGCACTGAAAGGGAGGAAAACACTCGTTGCGATTTGGAATTTGGGTGGATTCACCTTCCTCCCCCATGAAAGGGTTTTGCTTCACTGTTGCCCAAGGATGCAGCTGCTGGCTTTGTTCTCTGCATCTCTCCCGAGAATTATCCCCAGTGATTTGCTCTTTGTGTGGATTTGCTGCTGCTCTTTCTCCCCAGCACTCTCTTTCACTGATGCTGTAAGATCTCTGCCACTTTCAGGCTAAATCCCTGAGTGGAAAATCTATAAAAAGCCAAATCCTGGAATCTGGAGTTTGTTTTCTCTACTATGAAATATTTAACTTGGCTTACAGAAGTGGTTCTCCCATCCTTCAGCCATCTGCTCCTCTTAAAATATGTTTCTTTGTTTCAAGCTGAAATGAAAAAGGCAGAAAACCTTCTGAGGCTCCACCTTTCTTTCCATTGTTTTTTAATTTCAGTATTTTCAGAGCAAAAAACGGGGGTGTTGTTGTGGGGCTTGAGTCCCAGTAGCAGGTAGACCCCAAACTGGGGCTGTTCCAGGTTTTCTGAGCAGCACAGGGATGGCTTTTCCGAGGGGTGATGAGGGCAGGCTGGGGAGCAGCACATCCCTGTCCTGTGGAGCGCTGGCTGGGAGGCTGCAGGGAGCTGATCTCACTGCTGGGACTGGTTTTGGGGTCAGAGTGATAACCTGGGCTGATCCCTGATGATCCCGTGGGGCCTCCACATCCCAAATCTTGGTGCTGCCTGGCACGGATCAGGGAGCAGAGCTCACCCTCCCTTTCCTTAGCGTTCCATGGTGCCTCTGGGGGATCTCTCCTGCTTCCCCAGCCCTGTGTGTTCCCTTGCAGGTGAACTTCAACGAGCCCCTGTCCATGCTGCAGCGGCTCACCGAGGACCTGGAGTACCACGAGCTGCTGGACAAGGCAGTGAAGTGTGAGAGCTCCACGGAGCAGATGTGCTTTGTGGCCGCTTTCTCCGTGTCCTCCTACTCCACCACTGTCCACCGCACTGCAAAGCCATTCAACCCCCTGCTGGGAGAGACCTTTGAGCTCGACCGCCTGGACGAGCTGGGCTTCCGCTCCCTCTGCGAGCAGGTGAGGGTTGGGGGCTCCCCGGGGCTCCTGTCCTGCTGGGGACACCAGCACCTGCTCCCACTGAGCCTGCCTGGGGCCCTGCTGTGGGGNGAGCCTGCCTGGGGCCCTGCTGTGGGGGCAAGGTCATGCAGTGCCCGGCCCTGGGCACAGGGAGGGCCTGGAGGTGGCACTCGATGCTCTGGGCTGGGGACAAGGTGGGGATGGGCCACGGGTTGGGCTGGAGAGGCTTGGCCCTTTGTGCCCAGGTTTGGAGCAGTGGCTGCAGCAGGTGCCAGGCTCTGCCCCCAGCTCCTTGCAGGACAGTCAGGTGTGGGCAAAACCCTTCTGGGAGTGCCCAGGCATGTCAGGGTCCTGTGGAACGCTGACCCGGGGCAGGACAGCACCTTCCATCCCATCCATCCCATCCCTACCCCACCCCACCCCTGTCTGCTGTGCTGCTCCGGGCACTGACAGGGCACGGGCTGTGGGGTCTCCTGCAGGTGTGACCCTGTGTTTGTGGCAGGTCCTGTAGTAGATAATCCCCAAAATTCATGGCCCTGCTGTCCCTTCACCCCACCCAGAGCCGTGTGCCCGATGTCCCCCGGCTCTGTTCGTCCCCGGGTGGTTCATCCCAACCTGGCAGCCATCCCAGTGCCTATGGCTGCAATGGGGCACTGCCAGCTGGAATGTGAGCCCGGGGCAGGAGCCAGGGCAGAGGTGGCCACGTCCCTGAGCACCCCCTGGCACTGGGGCTGTCACAGAGCTCAGGCTCACCCACCTCAGCACTGCCACAGCTTCCCCTCCCCTCCCTGGCACCAGTCCCTGCCCTGTCAGCTGCTTTAGCCCGGAGGTGGGTGATTCCTTGCCAGGATCCATCCCTGAGCCAGCAGCCCCCTCACCCTCCTGGGGTACAGCTGGAACTTCTGGATGGGTTTATCAGCCTCATTCCAGCTGTGGTGCCAGGCCCAGGGCTGCCTGGCCCCCCAGGTTCCTGTGACCACATCTCTCCCATCCCACCTGTCCAGCATCATTGGACACCCCTGGCTGCATTACTCCAACCCCTCCTCATTCCTTCACCCTCCTCTTCACCACCCTCCTTCCTCCATCCCCATTCCCTCACAAATAAATAACCTGCCTGGAATTACCTGCTCAGGTTGGTCCCAGTTTTCCTCGGTCTGTACCCAAATTTGATATTCTAGATGGATTCCAGACGTCTTTCCCACCGCTCTGAATTTTCCTTGGGTGCTGCCTGTGCCGCTCAGCCGAGCCAGGCAGTGGTAATCCAGTGCCTCAAATCCAGTTATCCAAATAGGATTTTCTGCTGCTGGTGGGATTTAATGGCGAGGCCTTGGCCCTGCCTGTGTGTGTGTAATCCAGAGCTCAGGGCTGTAATTACAGCAGGAAAATCATCCCAGACCTCTGGGGTCCTGGTACTGGGTGGCTGTGCCAGGCTGTGCCAGGCTGAGGCCCTGCCTGAGGACAGATCCCTCTGCCTGGGATATTCCTCCTCTCACCTTTGTTTTGGGTCGTTTTTCCAGGGCAGGGCATTGTGAGTGCTGTCCTTTAGCAAGTCAGTCCCAGGATTTGGGATGCTGTACCCGCTTTTCCAGCCTGGTGGGAGTGTTTAAGGGTGTTTTGGACAGCTTGGGGATTCTGTGAGTTCCCAGGTGGGGCAGTGGCAGCTGCTGCTGTCACACTGGGATTGCTGGGGCGTTTCTCAGCTGGGATCCATGGAGAACAGGGCCATGTCCTGGGGTCAGGGAACAGCAGGATCTCACAGCAGTGGTTACTCGAGCAGAGATTTTATGGCTCATGCTTTGAAACGAGCCTCAGCGAATCCTGGCAGAAGTCTGGCGTGCCCCCTTTGCTGCCAGGGCACCTCATGATGGGATGAGACTGTGGTGCCCAGGGTGCCACAGCCGGTGTGGAGCAGTCTCCTCTCGGAGCTCTCAGCCAGGCTCTGCAGTGGCTGTGTCCCCACGGGCTGTGTCTCTGTCCCCAGGTGAGCCACCACCCCCCAGCAGCCGCCCACCACGTGTACTCCAGGCGAGGCTGGACCTTGTGGCAGGAGATCACCATCGCCAGCAAGTTCAGGGGCAAATACCTCTCCATCATGCCGCTGGGTAGGTCATGGCTCTGGGGCTGGCTGGGGTTGATGGGCCCTGCTCTGCTCATACAAAACCCAGCGGGTGAAGGAACTCTGGGAATTGCTTGGGTTACCAGAGAATCCTGTGGGCTCTGCTGAGGGTTTGGGAAATCCTTGGGGTCAGCTGGGGCTTGGTGAATCCCACCCTGAGTAATGGAAGGAGCTCAGATTTGTGCCCCTGATCCAATGATCCACCCATAACACCTCTGCCCTGGAAATGGAAATGATGCCAGCTGCCAAGGGAGGCTGCTGTGCTCTGGAAATACCCACCTCATCCAGGAATTGATTTCTCCTTCCATGAGATTTGAACTTAACTTGTCGTTTTTAACCCTCTCCCTGCCACTGAAATACAATAAGCTGCCGCCTTCCAGCATTTTATTTTCCTTCTGCCTGTCCCTGGGCTGGGCAGCATTCCCAGAGTGGTGCCAGGGCCTGAATCAACCAGGCAGTGCATTCCTGACCTGCTTTTGAAATGAGTGTTTTGGGCAGAGGGCAGAGGGCCTGGCAGGAATTGTAACTCCCTTCCTGGAGCAGGAGGGAGGGAGTGGGAGGAGGGATGCATCCAGAAGGATGAATTGCCCCCTGCTTGGGGGATTGCAGGTGCAGGGCTGGCCCTGAGGATGAGCAGGTGCTGGGGTTGGTGACGGGCTCTGGGGAACATCTGTCTCTGCATCCCTCTCTTTGCAGGCGCCATCCACCTGGAGTTCCACTCCAGCGGCAATCACTACGTCTGGAGGAAAGTCACCTCCACCGTGCACAACATCATCGTGGGCAAGCTCTGGATCGACCAGGTGAGTGATGGGACAGGTCCTGCCTGGCCTGGCCAACTCTGGGGGCTGGAGGGGTCCCCAGGATGGGACAGCTGTACATTCAGGGCAGTCCCAGCCCAGCCAGGGGCTGCACCCACAATGGACAATGGCTCACGGCTTTTTCACCCTTTCTCACTTTTGTCCATTTGCACATCGGGGCTGAATCCTCCAATTGCAGCTGCAGCCAATGCAGTCATTCACTCCAACTTGGCTCCCCCAATTCTCTGTTGTTTCCATCTCTTGGGGCCTGGCCCAGGGAGGTGTCCTTGAGTTTGGGGCTGCAGAGGAATTGTTTTGTGTAAAAATGGGAGAGCAGGAGCTCAGCACTGTCTGTGGAGTCTGGAGTTACCCACTAAAGAATTCCAGGGTTACAGAGAAGCTGAAATCCCTGGGCATCAGCAGGGATGGGAAAGGTTTCCTGGAGCTCCTCGTGGCTCTTCCCAAAGCCAGCAGGTGGTGGGGATGGCTGGTGTGGGGGCACCAGGTGGGGTTTGGACCTGCACTGTGACTGATTAACACCTCACCTCTCTCTCCCCATTGTGGTTCTGTGTCTTCCATGCAGTCTGGTGAAATAGAGATTGTTAACCATAAGTCCAAAGATAAATGCCAGCTGAAATTTAGCCCCTACAGCTACTTCTCCAGGGATGTCCCTCGGAAGGTGAGTGCCCAGCAGGGACCCTGCTCCTTGGGGCTGAGATCTGGCTCTCCCAGTCTCCCAGTGCCACTGGGATGGTCCCAGCATGGTTAGAAAAGTCACTTTGTCCCTCTGGAGACCCCTTGGCACTGGTGACTCCAGCAGGGCTGGGCTCCAATCACTCTCTGAGCTCTGGGAGCTCACAGCAGTCCCTGCTCTGGGGATATTCCCTTGGGATGGGGATTCCAGCACTGCTCTGGGCAGCCTGTCCATCACCTGACCACACTTTCTGGGAAAGAATATTCCCAATATCCAATCTAAAATCCTGTGTGACCAGGCACCTCTGCTGCAGGTCACCAGGGAGGGCTGGGTGGCACCTCTGTGTCCCATTTCCTGGCTCCTGTGCACAGCACTGAGGCCTGGGAGGGGTTTGGTGGCTTGGATACCCACCTGTGTGGTCACTGTGGTGAAAGCTGATGTCCCAGGAGACACAGCACCAGATGCAGCTGCTCCAGCTGGGCATCAGGCATGGGTATCATCCCTCTGGGCGTTCCCAAACGCCACCAGAGCTGTGTCCCTGTGCCAGGTGACCGGGGTGGTGAGTGACGCTGAAGGCAGAGCCCACTACGTCATGTCTGGCACGTGGGACGAGAAGATGGAGTGCTCCAAGATCGTCCACAGCAGCCACGGCAGCACCAGCAGCGAGGGCAAGCAGAAAACTGTCTACCAGACACTGTCCCCAAAGGTCCTGTGGAGGAAATACCCACTCCCGTGAGTCCCCTGGGATGGGATGGGATGGGATGGGGATGGGATGGGGATGGGATGGGATGGTGGGAATGGGAGGGATGGGATGGATGGGATGGGATGGATGGGAGGAAGGGATGGGGATGGATTTCCCAGGGCCATGCAGGATGAGGGGCTCATGTGGCCTGAGGACCTGTGGGATTTGTGGGGCTGAGTGGCTTTTTCTGGGGGGGGAGAGAAGAGCAGGTCCCTGCAAGGAGACCCTTGTGGGTGGGTTTGGGGTACATGTGGGGCTGGTTGGGTTTTTGGGGCAGTGGGCTCTGGCAGGGAGGGCTGTTGGCTTGCTGGCCATCGTGTCCCTGGCCATCATGTCCCATTGGTCACTGTCCCTCTGGGGTCCAGTCCTCCCTTGGCACTGTTGACCCTGGCAGGGCTGGGCTTCAATCACTCTCTGAGCTCTGGGAGCTCAAAGCAGTCCCTGCTCTGGGGATATTCCCTTGGGATGGGGATTGTACCCTGATTTCACCTCTGGGCAGCCTTTCCAATGCCTGACCACCCTTTCCAGGAAGAATTTTTCCCAATATCCCCGCCTGGCTGAGAGGCTTTCCCTCTTCCTGTCCCTGTTCTCTGGAGCAGAGCCCGACCCCCCGGCTGTCCCCTCCTGTCAGGGAGTTGTGCAGAGCCACAAGGTCCCCCCGGAGCTCCTTGCTCCAGGCTGAGCCCTTTCCCAGCCTCCCTCAGCCGCTCCTGGGGCTCCAGACCCTTCCCCAGCTCCGTTCCCTGCTTGGACTCGCTCCAGCATATTCCAGGCTCTCCGTCAGGAGGCTCCCAGAGCTGTCCAGCACTGGAGGTGCCTCAGCAGTGCCAGCTCAGGGGATGGGACTGCCCTGCTCCTGCTGCTTCAGGATCCCTGGGGCTGGGATGGCTGCAGGCACGTAGAGCCACGGGCTGTGGGGCCGGTCTGGGTACCCACAGCCCCGCAAATACCAAACGCACCTAGTACTTACTCGTGGCGATCCCAGGGAAAGAACGCCGAGAAATGTATTCTCTCCCGGAGCGAGCGCTGACGCCTGAACCAGAGCCGTAACGAATACTCTCTGAAAGGTTAGTCCAGCGTCTGTGTTTGCAGCACCACTACTAGACAGCCGGCTGACAGGACTCACGCAGCAGCGGCTCATGGAGAGTCAGGACTAGCTGGCCGCTGGCGGAACGGAAGGCCACGGAACGTGGAGAAGCAGGAGCTCGAGGAGCGGAGCACGTGCGCGCGGCGCACAGAGGCCGATTGTGAAGGGCGTTACACTTTTGGAGAGGAATTAGAGAAGGGACTCTTGAGGAAAAGCGCGAATGTAAGGAATACTAAGCGACAGGCATGGTTATGGGCAGTAAATGGTTCGTCGGTATAGGGTTGGGATGGTAACCAACTTATGGTTCAAGGTGGTTCTGCGGTGGTATTAGAGGCAAGTGTGTTCGTAAGAGATAGGAGTATATAGACACACCGTACAGCGATGGGCTAAATAGGTTTGGGATAGTTTGGGGCAATCATCAGTTTAGGGAATAATAGGATTCCGGTGGCAATATGGGAAGACTCTGGAGTAATCCACGTCCTGCAGATTGTGATGCGATTGCTTATTTGAGGATGGGTGATATATAATGCGAGTGGTTTCAGAAATGGTCGCGAGGTGGCATTTGCGTATCACGTCCCTCAAAGAGAGATGAGTTCAAGTTGCGAGATGGTAACGATTAGGATACGTTTGATGGGGAAGAGCGGGTTCCTGGGATGGTTGGTTGGGGTGACCAAACTAAGCTGCGCCAACTCCAGAGATTCGTAGTAGAGTGGAGTTGAACCGTGACCTTGCAGTGAGAGAGGGGTGGAGTCTCCTGTCGTAGAGGGGGTCTACTATTGCGTAGTGTGTTTATGGCGACGTTCTGAGTGGGGCTGGATTTGGTGATTTTTGAGGGGCAGACTTGAGGGACAAAGGTCCTTGGCAATGCGGAAAGGTATCGTGTCGGTTTGCAATACATTCGTTCCTGGCCATCATGTCCCATTGGTCACTCTGTCCCTCTGGGGACCAGTCCTCCCTGGGCATTGATGACCCTGGCAGGCCGGGCTCTGATCGCTCTCTGAGCTCTGAAGCTTGGACAGTTCTGGCTCTCGGGGCAGCCATGGGAGCTGTGGGACTGTGGGATTGTGGGGTTGCAGGGTTGCGGGTGGTAAAGCTGCCCTGACCCCATTGTCCCCCGCCAGGGAAGGACTACGAGGGCTACAGCCCGCTGTGGTTCGAGCGCAAGGTGGACGCGTTCACCGGGGAGCTGCTCTGCGTCTACAAGGGCGGCTACTGGGAGGCCAAGGACAAGCAGGACTGGAGCGCGTGCCCGCGTCATTCCTGAGCCCCACACAGGCGGGCCACCCCTGGACACGCGCCCAGCCTAGGACACAGGGACAAGCCAGCAGTGTCCCGTCAGACCGGCACGCAGTCGGAGACATGCAGAGATCCAAACCGCGATTCCAAACCTATTTTTTTACGCACTAAAACCAGCATCATTTTTTTTCGGGTTTTTTTTTTGTTTGTTTTGTTTTTTGTTTTTTTGGTTTTTTTTTTTTAATGATGGCTTTTCCAGCGATTAATAAGAACGAGGACACATGGAGCTGGGTTGAGTTTAAGATGTTCATTGCTGACAGGAGTTGCTGCCTCTGTCCTCCAGCGCTCGGCTCCGGCGGCCGAGACGTCGACTTCCAAAGATGCCCAGGCTGTGGGAATGCCGTGCTTGTGTGAGCTCTTCTCTTGCCATTTTTTCCTGAATTT
>CM019228.1:13885827-13897635 GCA_009741485.1 Malurus cyaneus samueli | reverse complement strand
AAAAAGAGAGAGATAAGTCCTCCCTGGGCATTGATGACCCTGGCAGGGCCGGGCTCTGATCGCTCTCTGAGCTCTGGAAGCTTGGACAGTTCTGGCTCTCGGGGCAGCCGTGGGAGCTGTGGGACTGTGGGATTGTGGGGTTGCAGGATTGCGGGTGGTAAAGCTGCCCTGACCCCATTGTCCCCCCGCAGGGAAGGACTACGAGGGCTACAGCCCGCTGTGGTTCGAGCGCAAGGTGGACGCGTTCACCGGGGAGCTGCTCTGCGTCTACAAGGGCGGCTACTGGGAGGCCAAGGACAAGCAGGACTGGAGCGCGTGCCCCGACATCTTCTGAGCCCCCAACACTGCGGGGCCACCCCTGGGACACCGGGCCAGCCTGAGGGACAGCAGGGACAAGCCAGCAGTGTCCCGTCAGACCGGCACGCAGTCGAGACATGCAGAGATCCAAACCGCGATTCCAAACCTATTTTTTTACGCACTAATAAACAGCATCATTTTTTTCGGGGTTTTTTTTTTTTGTTTTTGTTTTTTTGTTTTTTTTGGTTTTTTTTTTTTTTAATGATGGCTTTTCCAGCGATTAATAAGAACGAGGACACATGGAGCTGGGTTGAGTTTAGGATGTTCATTGCTGACAGGAGTTGCTGCCTCTGTCCTCCAGCGCCTCGGCTCCGGCGGCCGAGACGTCGACTTCCAAAGATGCCCAGGCTGTGGGAATGCCGTGCTTGTGTGAGCTCTTCTCTTTGCCATTTTTTCTGATTTTTTTTTTCTGGGACCCCATTTCTGTGTGGACTTTATGGAATTATTTTTTTAAAAAAACAAATCCCGCTCCTGGTTCAGGTTTCCTTCAAAGATGGACACAAACAGCTCTGCTTGAAAAACTGTCCCCACGGGCCGTGGCGCTCGATCCTGGAGGCTCTTGGTGGTTCCACAGTGCCCAGTCATCCCAGTAACACCGATTAGGATATTCCAGCTGGTGACTTTGGTGGTTTTGATCTGGTTTTTGTTTTTTTCAAGAGCGTTAGAGCTGCTTCCCCATGGTCTGATGTGTTCAGGTGAAGCTTGGGACTGCCTTTGTCATGTGGGAGTGCTTTGAGTGAGCTTTGCTTTGATTTTCCTGCAACCACATCCGAAGGGGGAAACGGCTTCAGCGGGGCTGGGAACGCTGGGCAGATGGAGAGTTTGTGTCGCCAGCACTGCTTCCAGCTCCGTGTCCCTGCATGGGGGCTGGATCTCAATGTCGGGTTTTCCATCGGCATCTCCCTGCTCAGCTGTGCCTGATGCCGGGGGAGAGGAAGGAGGAGGGAAGAGATGCTGTGGGGAGAGAGGAAGTGCTGCGGTGTCACTGGGATGGAGCCTCGGTGCTGGATATCCCAGCCCTTGAGGCAGACAGACCTGGCACCCCGGCGCCTTCCCCTGCCTCACCCTGGGCTCTGCCTGGAGCAGTTCCAGTTGGTCACCCCTGGTCCCTGTCCCCTCTCCTGGGCGCCGTCTCCCTGCCTGGCCCTGGGTGCTCCGGGACAAGCGGAGTGAGCAGTGCCGGTGATGGAGCACCGAAGGGAAGTGGGCAGGCAGCGTCCCAAAAATGGGATCTGCAGGGCCAGGGACACCTGGGGACCCGCACTGGCCCTGCTGGNGCAGGGCCAGGGACACCTGGGGACCCGCACTGGCCCTGCTGGGTCCCATTTTTGCCATCTCCTCCTGGGGCTCTCATCATCTCCCACCGCCCCTGCACTGAGCTGGGCCCATCACCCCCAGTGGAAGTTAATTAGCAATAACGAACCTTGAGGCGACGGTAACTGGAATAGCCAGGCTGCACACGGGACACTTATGCAATCAGGTTCTCATCCATCAGCCTCCTCCTGAGCAGCTTCCAGCACTTCCATCCCACAGTGATCCCACAGTGTACAGTCCCCACGGCCCCTGGCGGCGTCACCGTGGTGCGGGGCAGCCCCCGCTGCTCTCAGTGCACCCTTTAATCTTATTTATTTGCTTCTAATTTATACGTATAGATATAAATATATATAAAATTATTTTGCTTAAATTTCTATGGTACACATTAGAGGAAAAATGATGAAGACAGAGGTGTCTGTCTGAGTTTTTGCAGCACAAGTACGATTCCCCTCAGCTTGTTCCCGAGCTCAGGTGATGGTGATGGAAAGATTCCCATTGCAGGGAAGCGACGTTTTGCTCCAAAGCTGGGTCCTGTAGCCATGGAAAAGGTGTTACAGAGACATTCCCACCTGGAAACGATGTGTTTGGGGTTTGAGGAGCGGCACTAGGGGTTCCTGGGAGTGTTGCAGCAGCCGCTCTGGAGCACTCGCTCCTTCCTGGAGTTTTGCCCTGGCTCGGGAAAGCTCTGGAATGATCCAGCCTGGGATTCAGCCTGGGGAGAGCTGCTCCGCATGGATCGCTGCTGCTGCTGCCTCGGGCTGGGGCAGCACCAAAGTGTCCCGGGGGGATTTGTCCCACTCCAGGCCTGAGTCAGGTTTGTAAAACGGGCTGAAACGAAGCTCTTCAGAATGCCTTATTTTCCTTTTTTTGCTGTGTCAATGCAAGTGTCAGCCGGGAGCTGGGAACGGGGAGGAACTCCAGCACAGGCTGTTCCCGAGAGGGATCCGGTGTTCCTGAGCGGGATGTGGCTGTTTCTGAGAAGGATCCGGTGTTCCCGAGAGGGATCCTGGTGTTCCCAAATGGGATCTGGGTGTTTCCGAGCAGGATCCTGGTGTTCCCAAATGGGATCTGGATGTTTCTGAGTGGGATCCAGCTGTTCCCGAGTGGGATCCTGGTGTTCCCGGCTGGAGGAGAATGGGGAGTGGGACGTTGCTCCCTCTGGCTCCGCTGTGCCCCCATTGCCGTGTCCGTCTGGGAATCCCCATCACAGACCCCGCGCAGCTCCAAAGAGCACGGGGAGCACCCCCAAACCCAGAAATCCCCCGGATTTTAAGCTCATGGATAAAAACGGCTCCATCTTCCAGAGATCACCTTCTCAGCAGCACTTAACCAGAGCACCATCTCCTGGTCCTTCTGTTCCTCCTCGAGGATTTTAATGTCATTCCACTGTAAATGCTGTTGAATGTATTTTCTTTTTGAACAATAATATATTGTGAGTGATCCCTCTTCTCCTACACAGAAATAAAACTTGGATTCGGGAGTTTTAAAAGCCGCGGTGCTGAGGTGGTCACTGGTTCCCAAGGGCTGCAGTGGGGAGCGGGTCCTGAGGTGGGGGAACTCTGGGAGTGAGTGAGTGGGGACATGGACACGGGGCGGAGGACAGGGGAGGGATCATGGAACAAGGAAGATCCAGGGAATATTGTTCTAAGGAAGAGGTTGTCCAAAGGATGAGGAGGTCCAGGGAAGTGGTGGTTCAGGGAAGGAGGAGGATCTGGGGTGGGAATTGCCGTGGGGATGGCCCAGGGTTTGGGGTGGTTTGAGGGGCAGGAGGGGAGATGATCCAGGGGAAGTTGTCCAAGGCAGAAGGTGTCCGAGGGCGGGACGTCCAGGGAAAGGGGAGCATGGAAAGAGAACATCTGGGAGCTTGAAGGAGAAGCAGGGAGGGAGGTTGGCCAGGAGAGGAGATCATCGGGGTGGAGAGGTCTCAGGGGAGCCTGGCCAAAGGGGAAGATGGTGGCCCGGAGGAGGAGGGAGAGGGGAGGAGGAACAGGAGCGGTGGCTCAGAGGCTGCCCGGACACGGAGATTCCCTGGGGATGGCGGGGAGGAGCTGTCCGGGACCGCTGTGCGGGGCAGGAGGTGGCCCGGGGGAACCGGGGGAAGGTCCGGGCAGGGGCTGCGGAGGAGGGCGGGAGCCCGGGCAGGCTGGGGCCGGTCCCTCGGGATGTTGCCGGGAGACGAGGACACACAGGAGTCCGTCCCGCTGCTGCCTCCTCCCCGCCGGCCCCAGGTGAGTCGGGGCTGCGCTGGGGACACCGGCCCGGGACCCTCCCGGTGCTCCCGGGGGGCTCCGGAGCATTGGGCACGGCGCTGGCACCGGGCACCTGCAGCTCCGGCGGCGCCGTCCTGTGATTTTAGGGGAAAACAGCCCCCTGTCCCCATCGCGGGGCGGCGGCCGGGCCGGGCTGGGCCGGGCTGGGTTCGGCTTTGTCCTTCTCAGCACCTTCACTCCGAAGTCTGGAGCTCACAGGGACTTCTGGAGCAGGTTCCCCTCTCCCTGGGCCGCCTGCGCTGGGGCAGGAGCTGGGCAATGCTCTTTGCCAAGGCAGAAGTGGCTATAGAGGTGCCCAGCTCTGCCCCGGCCCTGGACCCACACCCTGGACCCACACCCCTGGACCCACACACCCGGACCCACAGCCCTGGACCCACACACCCGGACCCACAGCCCAGGGAGCCCCAGCCCTTTGCCCCTTGCACCCTGAGCCCCGCCAGGGACGGGCTCATCCCATCCTGTTGTCATCCCCTCCGGTGCGGTTCTGGAGCCCAGGGTGGTGCCCGCCCTGCCTGGCCCCACTGGAGAACCCCCCAGGGGATTTCTGGCCCACCCCCAGGGCTTTGAGACCCCCAGCGTTTCTTTCCTCCCCTCTGCAGCCCTGGACCCAGGGTTCTCAGGATCCTGGATCTGGACCCCGGCAAATCCAGGTGTGGGGTGTGGGAAGGGGGTTCCCATGGCGGGGCTGAGCTGTGGAGCCGCCCTGGGGGTGCAGGTGCAGCACCAGCACTGGGGAGCTCCTGCTTCATCCCCCTGCTGGAAACATCTGGCAGTGCCCCATTCGCTTCCCCATTAATTCCCATTCCCATTTCCATTCCATTCCCATCCTCCCATTCCTGCCCCATTCCCCGTTCCCCATTCCCATCTCCATTCATCCCATTCCATTCCCATTCCCATCTCCCATTCCCATTCCCATTCCATCCATCCCATTCCCATTCCCATTCCCATTCCCATTCCATTCCCATTCCTTCCCATTCCATTCCATTCCCATTCCATTCCCATTCCCATTCATCCCATTCCATGCCCCATTCCCATTCATTCCTCCCATTCCCATTCCCCCCATTCCCGCCCCTCCATTCCTGCCCCATTCCCAATTCCCCATTCCCATTCCCTGCCCCATTCCCATTCCCTGCCCCATTCCCATTCCCATCCATCCCATTCCCTGCTCTGCCCCCTGCAACCTCCAGGTGTGGCTGTACCGAGCGCTGGTGGCAGCAGGGACAGGGAATTCCTTCCCCACAGAGCCCTCACTGCTTTGGGATGGCCGGTGAGTGGGGTCGGGGCTCTCCGGGGCTCTCCCAGCTCTGCTTTGCCCCCCAGACCCCTCTGCCAGTTCTGGGGAGCAGCGCCCGACCGGGAATTATGCTGGAGCAGAGATGGGAGAGCGGGGAAGGGGCTGGAGCGAGTCCAGGGCAGGGAACGGAGCTGGGGAAGGGTCTGGAGCCCCAGGAGCGGCTGAGGGAGCTGGGAAAGGGGCTCAGCCTGGAGCAAAGGAGGCTCCGGGGGGACCTTGTGGCTCTGCACAACTCCCTGACAGGAGGGGGCAGCCGGGGGGGTCGGGCTCTGCTCCAGGGAACAGGGACAGGGCGAAGTCACACCAGACGAGGTTCAGATCGGATATTGGGAAAACTTCTTGCAAAGGGCTCCAGAACGGGCTGTCCTGGGTGGTGTTCCCATCCCTGGAGGGGTTTCACAGCCTTGTGGATGTGGTGGCACTTGGGGACACGGTGGCCTTGGCAGTGCTGGGGAATGACCGGACTCCATCTCAGAGGGCTTTTCCAGCCTTAAGGATTCCGGGATTCCGTGATTTCCCAAGCAGTGCTGCTGATATCCCATAAATCTGCCCCGCAGTGCCCAAAGCAGGGAGAGGACAGGCCGGTGTCTCCCTGAGGAGAGTGGGAGCTGCCGGCCCCTCCGAGGTGCCTTCAATCCCGCAGGACGGGATGGCTCCTTCCCGCGGGGCCGCTGATGGCTCTGCTGTCCTCACAGAGCCGCCAGGACGCCGTGCCCGGGGTGACAGCCCTGTCCCTCTGCAGCTGCCCCGCTCCCCGCCCTGCCCGGGACACCGCAGCAGCGACAGCTCCGTCTGCACCGAGGACTTCGCTGCCACGTTTTGGGAGGGAATGGTGGAGCCCCTGCTGAGCCGGGAGGAGCCCGCTGGGGGTGTCCCCAACGAGGGAGCTGGGCCCGGGCAGGAGGAGCCCTCGGTCCCCGCAGGGGGAAGCCGAGATGTGCGGCCACCGCCGGCCACGCAGCCGGGCGGGCTCTCCTGGAGGGACAGGGACAGCTCTTCATCCCCGAGGAGGAGGAGGGGGAGCCTGGAGTCTCTGGGAGCCAGGATATCCCGGCTGAGCCGGAGCCCCGTGGGGATGGTCTGGGGGGTTCCCTGTCCGGTCCCCTGTGCCCAGCCAGCCCTGGGCCGGAGGCGCTGTCCCCGTGGGGACCCGGTGGCCACGGCCTTGCCCGGGTGTTCCTGGAGAACTGTGGGGATCTCTGCGGGCAGGAGCAGGGCTGGCACAAGGACGGGCTTCCCTGGCAGCAGTTTAACCAGTGACAGAAACAGGGGACATGCCACCAGCGAGGCCCTGGGCCCGAGGCGACAGGAGCCAGCAGCTCTCTGGGGACGCGCAGGGAATGTCACCCCGGCTGTGGGTGACCCGCACAGGAAAGGAGCAGGCAGCAGGAACGGTGAGCCCGGGCTGGCTGCGGGGCTGAGGGAAGGGGGAGGGCTGGGCCGAGCCGGGTGGCAGGGCCGGGGCACGGTGGCAGGGGTCAGGCCCAGCTGCCCGTGGAGTTTGGGGTGGTTTGGGGGCTCCCTCCATCCCAAAACACCCTTTTCCCCCAGGTGCTGGAGCAGCAGCAGGAGCCCACGGGCAATGGGGGACACCCGTGTCCCCAGGGTTGCGTGGGGACCTGAAAGTGGGGCTGCCCTGCCAGGTACGGCCCTGGGGTCTGGGGTTTGGGGTCTGCCACGGGCACAGCCCTGGCTGGGATGGGATGGGATGGGATGGGATGGATGCCCGAAGCTCCTGGCTCTGCTCACTCCTGGGATGTGGGGAGCGCTGGAATGTGTCCGGGAGACCAAGGCTGGCCCTGGAAATGCCCTGGCAAAGGAGCAGAGGGGTCTATAACCCCCTGCTGGCTGCTAGGGGGTGGCGGTGTCACCGCGCCGGTCCCTGCGGAGGAGCCGGGAGGGGACACGAGAGCCGGGATCGGGTGCTGAGTCCCGAAGCCACGGGGACAGAGCCAGGTACGGATGGGGCTCCAGGAGTGGCACCTGCGCCGAGGCCGAAACAGGAGATGGCCCTGGAGCCCAGGAGGGGAGGGCATCCCGAGGGCCGAGGGTGTGGTGACAGCGTCCCTGGCACAGGGCTGGCCTGGCACTGCTGGGACACGCCTGGGACACCCGTCAGCGCTGCCACACGGAGCTGCAGAGCACGGTGAGGTGATCCCGGATGGTCCAAGTGGGGATAAACGGGAGGGGCTGTGCTGGGCCCGGCTCTGCTCGGGGAGGGAGGAGCGGCTGCTGCTGGGGGTGATGGGAGGGCCCGAGCCGGAGCCTGGGAGAGGCAAAAACGGGGCAAAATGGGAAAAGAGGAGGATTTTCCAGTCTCAGCAGGAGCAGGGAACCTCTGTGGGCTGGGAGAGGCTGGACAAGGAGCAAAGGAGAGCGGCGACTTCACGGGAAGAGAAGCTGGAGCTGCTGGAGGTCAGAGCGCTCCCGGCTTCCCAGAGGGGCCGGGATGGCACCGGGAGGGGCTGTGGGAAGGAGCTCACACGGCCCAGCCCTGGCAGCAGCTCCGCCCCTGCTCCAGGCACGCCCATCCCGCGGGAATGCTGCATCCCAAGGGGAATATCCCGTCCTGCCCGAATTCCTAAAGATCCAAAGCGGATTTACTCGCAGCGAGGTTTTGTGGAGAGGCGGGAGCTTTTGGGGAAAGAATTTCTTGGGAAAGCCGCTCTTACGGCTGGAGGCAGGTTGGGGTGATCAGAGGGTCCCTGGAGAACCCCAGCAGCTGGAATTTTGGGAAGGGCAGGGAAGCAGGCAGGGCTCGGGTGAGAATTCCTGGCACTGCCCCGCCAAACTTCGGCTCTTTTCCTGCGGGTATTGAGGCTGGGGTGGTGCCACCCTGGCCGGGAGGGACCTGGGCATCCTGCCCGGCCGCTACCCTCGGGAAGGGCCTTTCGGGAGCGGGAGGGTGGCCCTGGGCGGCCAAAGGGGTGACGGTGACCCCGCTTCTCCCGCAGAGGCTGCGGGAGCTGGAGTGGGGCAGCCGCTCCCTCCTGCAGCAGAGGCTGCGGGTGCTGCGCCAGCTCCATGGGCTGCTCCAGCGGGAGAGGGCGGAGACCTTTCGGCAGCTGCAGGAGGCCCTGGAGCAGGTCCTGGAGGGGAGCAGGGAGCGGTGGAGCTGCGGGGCAGCCGGCAGGGCACAGCCGAGAGCGGAGCCGGGGAATGTGCGGCTCCTCTGGGGCACCCAAAGGCTCTGCCCTCCCCGGGGAGCGGGGTCGGGGGCGCGGGCTGGGCTGGGCTGGGGGTGGCTCGGGGGGCTCAGGGTTTGTTCTGCTCCTGCCCAGCCTCTGCTCAGCCCTCGGCGGCTCCGCGCTTTCCCTGGAAGCTCTGACCGGCTCCAAATATTTCCGGGAGAGGCTGAGGAGGCTCGCAGGGCGGAGCTGGGGCTGCCCCGATTCCGATCCCGCTCTGCTCTTCCAGGATCGGGCCGGCAGCGCCGTCCAGGGGCAGCATCTCCGGAGCCGCCCTCGGGAGCCGGCGGGGCCGGGGCGGGCTGGGCGCTCCCCGGCCGCGGGGACCCTCCCGGTGGCCCCGTGGGGACACGACCCCCGCCCCAGCGGCGCCGGGGAACCTTCGCCGGCAGCTCTCGGGTGGGTCCCAGAGCTCGGGGTTTGGCCGGAGCTGCCCAGGGGAGCACGGGCGGTTCCGCACCGCTCTGGAGGAGCCGCTCGGTGCCCTCGGGAGCGGCCTTTCCCCCTCCCCGGCTGTCCCAGCTCGTCCCTGCTGTCCCCAGGTACGCGCTCCGCGTCCTGCGGGGGCTCCGGCAGCACATCCAGCGGCGCCTCGGGCAGTGGCAGCGGGTGGAGGGAGCCCTGGGAGCCGCTGGACACACGGAGGAGGTGATTCAGGGATGTGGGAGGGTCTGGGAATGGCCCGGAGCCCTTGCAGGATCCCCCATTCCTCACCCTTGGAGCCCTCCCTTGGGAGCTCGGGGAGGGGATGTCAGCCCCGCTCCAGCCCCCGGGGCGGTGACAGGGCTTGGGGCCGCCCGTGTCCCTGTCCCCGCAGGAGGGACAGCAGCGGCAGCGGCTCGGGAAGTCCCCAGCGCCCGGAGCTCCGCGGGAGCGGCTGAGCCAGGTGAATCCCCAGCTCCTGCTCCGAGGCTCCCCAAGCCCCTGGAGCGCTGGGCTGGGGCTCGGGTGGCCGGGTCTCGAGGGGGTTGGGGTCTCAGAGAGCCTCGGGGACCCCCGGATCGTTCCCGGAGGCTCCGTGTCCAGCAGTGTCCGGTGAATGTCCCTCAGGTGTCCCCGCGGGACAGGGATGTGTGTCCAGGGCTGCTCTCCAAGGCCAGAGGAGCCGGGAATCCTCGAGCACGATCCTCCTGGAGCTCCCAAAGCCAGGCTGAGCTGGGAACGTCCCCATCCCGGCTCCTCCGTGCCCCCGAGCTCCATCCCCGCGCTCCGGCCCCGCTGCCGGGGGCTCCCGCACCGCCTCCAGCACCGAGCCCGGGAGCTGCGGCTGGAGGGGAGCGCGGCTGTGCTGGGGGGACCGTGGGGCGGAGAGGAGGGGCACGGACCGCCCGGGATGGGGGCTCCCCCTCGGCCCCAGCCCCGGCGCTGATCCGCGGGAAGGAGGAGGCGCGGAGTTCCAGCCCGGAGCGCAATTCCCGGTGGGAATAGCCCTGCGGGGAGGGTCGTGTCCAGCCTGGAGAGCTCGGGCACGTCCCACCACCATCAATCGGCGGCACCAGCGGCACCAGGGCTGTTTGGGATCCCCAGGGAATTGGGATGGCCACGGAATCCCAGGAACCCCCTCCAGAGCCTGCCTGGATCCGGCACGGGGTCCCTGCGAGCTCTTCCCACCCTGCAGCCCCTCCGTGTCGCCTCTCCCATCTCCCACTCCCCGGAGGGGACATTTCCTTTTCTGCTCCACCACGGGGACACAGGTTGGATATCTGGGAGGAATTCCAAGCTGGAAAAGTGCTTAAACACCCACAGGGTTGGGATCACTATCGCTGGCAGTGCCCAGAAAACGGATCCAGGGGGCACTTGGGGGTGTGGTTCAGTGGGATTTGGTCCAAGATTGAGTTTGACCTTGGAGATCTTTTCCAACCTTAAGGAATCCATGATTTCTCCCTGGACACTGAGGCCCAGCAGGTGCAGTTATGGAATTACAATGAACGGAACAAAACTCCTGCAAACTACTCCTCAAAAAGCACCGCGAGGATCTCGGGGCTGTCAAGTACCCTTGGAAAAGTAGGAGCTGCCCCATTTCGGGGTGCAAGGTCCCAGTTTTTGGTGCAGGGTCACAATTTTAGGGTGCAGGGGCCCAGGTTTTGGGTGTAGGGTTCCAGTTTTGGGGTGCAGGGTCCCAGTGTTGGGGTGCAGGGTCCCAAATAGTGCAGGAACCCAATTTTGGGGTGCAAGGTCCCAGTTTTTGGGTGCAGGGTCTCAATTTTGGGGTGCAGGGTCTCAATTTTGGGGTGCAGGGTCCAGTGCCAGTGCCTGGGTGCAGCTCCTGGTGCCATGTGCAGGGTCCCAGATCCTTTGGAGTTTTCTCGCTGCCACAAGAACTGGAAATAAAGAATAAAAATGCTGTGGTTTAATGGAAATCTTTGGTTGTGTTGGATTCTGGAGCGTGACGTGTCCTTTCCCATGGAAGAGGGCTGGGAATGCTCTGGGGGCAGAGTTTTCCAGCCCTGGGTGCTGCTGGGATTTTGGGATTCAACCCTTCCTTGGGAAAAACCTCTACAGGAGCCATGAGGCAGCAGATGAGGTTAAATTTCTACAAATATCCTCAATTCACCTTTTTACCCCCAGTTCTGACCTTCTTTTCCATCCTGGGGTGCAGCTGGAATGTGCTCAGCACGGACACCTGCGGCTGCTGCTTTCCTCTGGATCCATCCCGAGGATCCCGGGGGTTGCTTTGGGGTTGGATCCATCCAAAAGATCCCAGGGATTGATTTGTCCAGGATTCATCCCAAGGTTCCCAGGGATTGATTTGTTCTGGATTCACTCAGAAGATCCCAGGGATTCCTTTCCTCTCTGGTCATGTAAAGTGCTGCTGCTGTTAAAGGATCTTAAGTGCAGCAGTTCCATCCCCAAAACAGCCGGGAATTCCTCATCTTCTGCTCTGGAGCCAGGCTGGGAGAGCTGGGGGTGCTCACCTGGAGAGGAGAAGGATCCAGGGAGAGCTCAGAGCCCCTTTTGGGGCCTAAAGGGGCTCCAGGAGAGCTGGAGAGGGACTGGGGACAAGGGATGGAGGGACAGGACACAGGGAATGGCTTCCCAGTGCGAGGGCAGGATGGATGGGATATTGGGAAGGAATTTCCTGGGAGGGTGGAGGCCCTGGCACAGGGTGCCCAGAGAAGCTGTGGCTGCCCCTGGATCCCTGCAGTGTCCAAGGCCAGGCTGGACATTGGGGCTGGGAGCAGCCTGGGACAGTGGAAGGTGTCCCTGCCCCCCCTCAGGAATGGGATGGGATTTATGGCCCCTCCCTTGGGAATGTTCTTTCATCCTAAGTGGAAAGAGAAAAAAGGGAAAAAGGAAAGTGAATCCCCTCACCCGAGAGGGAGCGAAGAAAACGTTTTTCCACTTGGGTGATGTGAGAAACTGGACGGTGCATAGGATCATGATA
>CM019228.1:13851333-13874137 GCA_009741485.1 Malurus cyaneus samueli | reverse complement strand
TAATATTTTCGTATAATTAACTCAGATCTCTATTGGGGTTGTTCTCCTTCGTGGAGAAACTCAAGGGTAACGATTCGCTGCCTCTTCTTTTGCACGCTGGCACTAGGTTCGTGTCACGTCTCACCAAGGAGACGTATTGTTCATCAGCCCATACTAGTAGTCTTAGGACGCGATCTATGTCTCCATTATTGCTTTTGTGCTGTCTCGTAGTTCTCTTGTAGCTCATCGGTCCGTGTTTTTAGCGGGTACATTTGGTGGACCATCGGAATATGAAAGCCTCAACCGAGAGTGGTGAATTATTTTTTCCAGTGGTTTTGACTAGTATTTGACTTGGCACTTAGTCGGCGATGCACACAAAATCACAGCTCTCTTGTGTAATTGTAAGCTAATTTGCAGCCCTCAAGGACGAATCTTTTGTTTTGTTTTGTTTCTTTTGTGTTTTTTGTTTCTTTTTTTTAATGGTATTTAATGGAAAACCACCCATTTTTCCTTTGTAACCCCCTCTGGAGTGCATTCCCAGTTGCACCCAGGAGGATCTGAGCTCCCTGGAGCCACCCAAGCCCTCCCAGCACTGAGGGGGTCATGCTGGGAACAGGGCAGGGAGTTGATAGAGACAGACAGCCTGGTTGTATCTCAGGAATATTTCTGCTCCCCAGTTCAAAGATAGGAAAATCTAATGCATATTCTATGCCAATATCCAATTAAATTTGGGAACAGGATCTTCCTGTTAAATTTTTCAGCCTTCTCCCTTCAGTTAAGACACAGGAAAGTTTAAAATGCTGATTAGTTGTGACTTCCCTTCCCTTCTTCCCTCTGTCCTCAGCAAAGTCATGGGCTTGGAGCTACAGTTTTCCCATCTTTTCTATTTAAAGGGATGAATCTTCTCCCATGGATCCCCTGGAGATGTTTTTTTCCCCCTGAGCTGAGTTTTCCATGCAATCATCCTGCTTCTCTACCCCTGGGAAGGCACCTGGGTTTTCCTGGAGGGGAATCCATGATTTTGGGGTGGAATACCCACTGTGGATGCTTTTCCTGCAGCCCCATTCCTGTCCATGCTCATACCAGCTGTAACTGGGAGGTGCCAACGTGAAAACAAAGTCCTGGAATTTCATCTCTCCCAGCACAGAAGTGCAGAGAGGTTTCACAGGGATAATCTGCCTTAAAATCTCTTCCCGCCATAAAATCACGGAATTGTTTAGGTTGGAAAACACCTTTGGGATCAGCAAGTCCAACCCACACCCAGCACCTCCATGTTCACCATTAGACCTTCTTCTCCAGGGCCACATCCACATGTTTTTGGAGCATTCCCAGGGATGGTGACTCCACCACTGCCCTGAGCAGCCTGTTTTGAAGATTTACAGCCCTTTCCTTGCAGGAATTTTCGCTGATATCCAACCTGAACCTCCCCTGGCACAACCTGAGACTGTTCCCTCTCATCCCATCACTTGTTCCCTCAGAGAAATCCCACTGAGAGGGAAAGGCAGGAGAAATGTGAGCGCCCTGGGCTGGATTCTCCTCCCAGTCAGTTTTGCTGCCACATTTCCACTGGAAAACCCTTTTCCTGTTCTTCCCATAGCCAGATGGCAGCCGTGCTGGAATCCAGGGATAGGGATGGTTCCTCCTTGCTGGGACCATTCCAGGCTCTTTTTGATTGTCTCCCTGCCTGAGTTTGGTGACTGAGTTTTATTATTCCCAAACCATTGGATGTTTTTTTTTTTCCCCCATGGGAAAAGGGCACAGTAGGAGTGTTGCTCTCCCAAACCCACCCCAAAACTGGGAATTAATGGAATTGTGGAATGGTTTGGGTGGGAAGGGACCTTAAAACCCATCCAGTTCCGCCCCCTGCCATGGGCAGGGACACTTTCCACTGTCCCAGGCTGCTCCAAGTGCCATCCATCCTTGGACACTTCCAGAGATCCAGGGGCAGCCCCAGCTGCTCTGGGACACCCAGGAAAATTCCTGCTCCCTCTGAGCCTGGAGTGGATCCTGGTGCAGGGAAAATGTTTGGAAAATATCCCCCACCTGCTGGGATGGTGAGATCTCCTTCCTTCATGCCCCAAACCCCCACCCTGCCCTGAAGGAGGCGGATTCCAGAGCGAAATTAAGCGAGGTTTGTTTGGAGAGGGGCTGGGCATCTGTGTTTTGTTCTAAAGCAAAACCCCTGAACCAAAAAATTGAATTCTTTCCCTCTCCCATTTATCATCCCCTCCTTTATTTTTACATAAATTCCATATTATGGCCAAGCCTAGATTCTCCCTATTGGCTGCACTGCCTCATTCTACATCCCTTGGCCCTACAGGATAAATTTCAAGCATTCCTTGAAAACATTCCTGGGGTTTCACTGGGGGTTTCACTGGCCTTCTCTCCTGTTTTTGGGTCCCTCATTCCAGCCAGGCAGTGACAGAGATGACAATTTTCCCTGTGAGGCTGGGGAAACCTGTTCCAGATTGAGCTTCTCTCTCTCTCTTTTCTGCTCCACTCAATCTGCAGTCCTCAGATATCTGGGATTCCCCTCCCTGGAATTGTTTGCTGGTGATGGAATGTCACCCAAAAGGCATGGACGTTTTGGGGATGACCAAGTTGCCACAAGTTCCTGGGAGGCTGCTGGGAAATTCTTCATCCTCCTCAATAATCCTGAGGTAGCTGTGCCATAAATCATTCCATAATTCTGCAGGTGACACAAATTGGTGCTCAGGGACTGGAGGGTTTGACAGAAAGTTCAGAATTTCAAAAGGGGCCACAGTGAACGTGGATTTTAATATTAGGATTGAATTTTTAGGGAATGTGGCTTATTCTTGGGAAGGAAGAGCTGTGCCCTGTAAGGAAAATAACCTGGGAGGGGTCTGAGGGTGCTGAGGCCCAAAAAATTTGCAAAAACAGCAGAGCTGACCCGATCCATGAAAATGCAGGTGATCATCAAGGAGAGGAAAAGGATGGGAAAAGGGTCAGGGAAAAACTGTGATGGCTTGTACAGAACATTTCTCAGGTCTTTTCCTTCAGTGACAGCAGCAGGTGAGTGCCCTCCACTCACAGAAGAGAAAAAAATTCTGGAAAGTGGAAGATCATGGAACCACAGAATCATGGAATGGTTTAAACGGGAAAGGACCTCAAAGCCCATCCCATCCCACCTCTGCCATAGCCAGGGACATTTTTCACCATTCCAGGGTGCTCCAAGCCCCATCCAGCCTGGCCTTGGACACTTCCAGGGTTTTTCCACTCCCATGGGACCGGTCAGGGGAAGGCAGACAGGGACAGGGTGAGAGAAGAATCCACTCCTGCAACCTCTGCCCAGGAATTGTTTGCCCAGAGAAGCTGTGGCTGTCCCTGGATCCCTGGCAGTGTCCAAGGCCAGGCTGGACATTGGGGCTTGGAGCAGCCTGGGACAGTGGAAGTGTCCCTGCACACGACAGGGGGTGGAATGGGATGGGTCTTAAAGTCCCATTCCACCCAAATTATTCTGGGATTCTGAGTGGTGCTTGAAATGGGGAAAAATGGAAATCCCTGATAAAATGGAGTGTTTTCTATCCCATTCCGGACAGGGAGAGTGGGATGCCAAAAGCAGTGACCACCACAGAGGCTGGCCCAGCCCCAGGGTCAGGGTGAAGGACAGGACTGGTTATCCCTCCTGGGATTCCACAGCACCTCTGGATCCTGCTTGGAAAATCTCGAGGATTTCCCTCCTCCCCCAGAGCTCACCATGGCCACTCCTGATCCCTCCGACATCTCCTGGCTGCCCTTTCCTTCTCTTCTTGGCACATCCCTGGGCCTGTCCCTCCCCATCCATCCCATCCCATCCCATCCCATCCCATCCCATCCCATCCCATCCCATCCCATCCCATCCCATCCCATCCCATCCCATCCCATCCCATCCCCTTCCCACAGATCCCAATCTCTGCACGGCGGGAAGCGGGGAGGGTTGTGTGCAGGAAAAATGTTTGGGATTTGCACATCAAAAGGAGGCCACGTCTGCCACCAGGAAAATTAATAAGAATTAAGAGCCTTTCCAGAGCTGCACAGCCAGCTTTTGAAATGGAACCAATTAAAAAATATTCTGGAGCAAGGAATGCTCTTGTGGGTTCAGCCCTGGCTGAAAGGGCCTTTTATGGATGAAAGGAGCTCTCTCCCAGCTCAGACAACTGGGAAAACATCCAAGCATCTCTTTTTTTTTGGGAAGAATAGACATAAATTCCTGCCTGGGAACAGCACTGTTCCCTGGAGCTGCAGAGGGTATCTGCTGAGGGAATAACGAGGGGAGAATTGCAGGCGGTAGCCTGCGACAAATTAAGAAAACAATTTGTTTATGGGGTGAAAGAGCAGGAAGATGATTCTTTGTGATAGTGGGGAATAAAGGGAATATCTGTCAGTCTGGGAGAACAGAGGCTTGGCTTGAAAGAGGAATATTCCAGGAACTGCTGCAAACTAGTTTATTATTATTCTTATTATTTTAAAATTGTTTTTATTATTTTTATTATTTTTATTTATCTGTCAGATAAACTGAGCTAGGTGTGGAAGCCACATCCCAAGATCTCTGATTTATTCTGTTCAGGGCAGGAATGTGTGGAAGCGGCGGGATGGATGGATGTGGACTGGACTTGGGGAAGAAGGAAGAGTCCTGGAGCAGCCCTGACATTCCTGGGGAGGGAAAGGGACAGGGAATGAGACAAAATTCAATTAAATATGAAACCCCAAAGAAACCTGACAGAGTTTCAGGTGCTTCTCAATCTTATCACTTTTCAATATTCCTGGGAATTCCCCAGGAGCAAATATCCAGAGGTCATTGCAGTAAAGGATGAGCTGGAGGAGCTTTTCTGGGAGACCCACACTGGCCCTGGGATGGAAAACTCTCCATGAGGTGGAAATTTGGGAGCAGACAAACGTTCTGTTGTGCCATTACACTCACCTGGAGCTTCCCTGTGCCTTTGGATTTGCCTAGAACTGAGGCTGGATCTGATCCCAAAACTTCCCTGGGGCCTTGTTTCAGCTTTGTTCCCATCCCCATCTCCCAAAATTCTGGGATTCGGACCCCTTCTGCACAGGAAGAAAACCTTCACACCTTGGGATGACAATTCCAGCTCTCACATTTCCATGCTGACGGAATCCATGTGCGTTTCCTTTTGTGTTTGGAACACTAAACAGTGGGAAAATTCTGCTTTCTGCCAGGCAAAGCCCTAAACTCATCCCAGGGAGAACTAATCCTACATTCTGCATTTCAGTGCTTTTCAGGGAAGGGCTGCTTGTTCCATAGGCTATCCCACAATGTATTCCAGCACAGATAAACTCCACGTTGTCACCTCAATCCCTATCCCAGCTCCCAAACCCCTGCATTGGCTGCACTATTGATCACCTACCGCAGTAATTGCTTCCCGTTCCTGGAGAAACATTTATGGGAAACAAGGGCAAGGTGTTAAAACGTTGTAAATCTGCAGCTCTGTGGAGAGGAAATAATGGACCAGGGCAGATCCAACCCCCAATTCTGTGCTTTTTCATGTGGGAGTTTGATATCAGAGCAAGACAAAAATTGTGGAGCTGGGAACAAGCAGCTGGATGAGTCTGCCAAGGGGTGGAGGGCAGAGATTCTGTTGAAATTCAGCCCCAGAAAGATTGGGAGGCTGATCCTGTAAAACAGCTCCCTTAAAACCACTTCCTTTTTTTAAGATTGTCTCTTCCTTGGTTCTCCTGGTGCAGGGAGCTGCTGGTCTCTTCTGTGCCATCCTGAGATTCACCTTTGTTCTAAAAGAAAACAAGCTCAGCAGACAAATATTTTAATTTAATTCATGTAGGAGCCCTTCCATCCTCTCCCTGAGGCCAGTAATCTGTGATCGATCTCCTTGCAGTCTGTGGGCTCACATCCATCGGAATGACTTGCTGATTTCCACTGCTTGGAGCCCAGGGATTTCAGGGGATGGGAGATTTCATCAGTTCCTGGGGAAGGAGTGACCATCCCTTAATCCATCCATCCATCCATCCATCCATCCATCCATCCATCCATCCATCCATCCATCCATCCATCCATCCATCCATCCATCCATCCATCCATCCCTGTCCATCCATCCATCCATCCATCCATCATCCCTTCATCCATCCCTGCTCAAATTTGATCAGGGAAAGGAATCTACAACCTGAGAAGGAAGGAAGGAAGGAAGGAAGGAAGGAAGGAAGGAAGGAAGGAAGGAAGGAAGGAAGGAAGGAAGGAAGGAAGGAAGGAAGGAAGGACACTCTGTCCCCGCTGTCCCAGGTTGCAGAATCACAGATCCATTAACGTTGGAAAAGGCCTCCAAGACCATGAAGTCCAAGCTTTGACCACAGACCCTTATCCCCACTGAACCACACCTTGGAGAGCCGTGCCCAGCTGTTCTCAGGACACTTCCAGGGAATTCTCATCCCGAGGTGACACCTTCCACTCTGCTGGAGTGGCTTCAGCCCTGCCTTTTCCATCTTCGGGGATGTCTGTCCCCAGCCTGTGGCAGGGCTGGGCACGCTCTCCAGCCCCATCTCAGCCTCTGCACCTGGCAGGACTGGGACTTTCCTGGGACAGGAGGAGGCTCTGGGGACATCTGAATTCCAGCTGTGCCCTGGAGCACAGTGAGGAGTGGGAGGAGTAATCCATCATGGCTGGGACAGGTGAATTGGATTCATCAAGTCTCATTTTGAAAGTTGGGGAGTAATTCCTTCACTGGAAATGTGGAAGAGCCCTGTGTTTGGACCTCCAGGCAGATCCCACTCAATCACAGGAGGAGCCATAAACATGGAGTGGTTTGGGGTGGAAAGGACCTTAAAGCCCATCCTGTCCCACTCCCTCCCACCATCCCAGCTTGTTCCAAAAATATTGAAGGGAATGAGCTAAGGGAAATGTGAGATAATTAATCACCACAGCCCCTCTCCAAGATCTGTTCTGTGCTCGTTGAGATTGTCCATTTTTCTGTTTAGCCTTTGTTCTTCTCCCTAAAGGAACTAATTTTGCTACACAGAGGAGATTTACAGAGGGATAAACACAAATTAAATCCTGGAAAAAAGGTCACAGGTGACCACAGTGGCTGTTCTTGTCTTTCCACCTGTGAGGTTTCTTTTCCTTCACCACAAAGCAGGTGGGAAATGCAGCCATTTAATTTTTTTTCTGCTGCTGTTTTCAAGTCCAGTCCGGATGCAGGAGTGTGAGCGAATCCAGTGGAGGTGAAAGTGTGATATCCTCATTTGCAAACGTTCTCCTGAGTGATTAATGGGGTCACCGAGGGGACTTGGTCTTACAGGGGTTATCAGGCTGCCTGAGGAGAAAGGGGAACATATTTATCTGCAAATAACTGGTCTGAGACAGCTGATAAGAGGAGCAGGGCAGAGAAGGTTTCTGTGCTGTTTTTATGGATCTGTTCCCGGCACTCAGGAAACAGGGATTCCCTCTCCCTGAGCATCCAAGGATGTTGGGGACAGATCACACATGGGTATGGCATGTTTGGGACAGTCTCTGAGGTTCCCACCTCTCCAAACAACCTTTCCTCTGTCCTTGGAGGTAAAAAAACTGGATTCCACCCTGGACACACAGCGGTGAACCACAGCCCACACTGAGGCAGCACTTGGAGAATCTCAGAATATCCTGAGTTGGAAGGGACTCACAGGGATCATCCAGTCACCCCAACACCCCAACCCTGTGCCTGGGTGGGATCAGAAGCTCCTGAAGGCCCTCATGGGATGGCAGAGGGTGGTGGAACATCAGCACCGTCACTTCCCAGAAACTTCAAGTGGTTTTACACGGTTTGAAGCAGTTTAAAGCTGTGCAAAGGTTGCCATGACTCCTGGAAAGAGTATTTTCCTTGGCCAGTTTGTGGAGATTTTCCCAGTGTGGGAAGAGCCTTTTCCAGCTGTTTTGAGAGTAAACAAGGAATGCAGAAGCTCAGGCTCAAGGGACACAACAATATCCACAAGGAATGAGATGGAAAAGGCTGATTTTCCTAACTCAGGGAAATAATTGGGATGGTGGGAGGTGCAGAGGGGGTGATGGGGGTGTATGAGGGTCCAGTGTGGATAAATACCAAAAATGGGGATCTGGGATTAAATGGAAGTGGTTTTGGAATGGAACTGCCCTCTGTGAGGATGGTCTGGGGATGTTGAAGCCCTTCCACATTGCAGCTGGGACGTTCAGTGGGTCGGATGCTACTGAGGGCACCACAGCCATACAGGAATTGCTCATGGAGTGGGAGAGAAATACAAAGTTCAGCCCAACTACTCTCAGCATTTTATCTGAAGAAATTCTAGGCTCAGAGGCTGCCGAGGCCCTGGCCCCTGCTGCCCATGGAAACTGTGGCTGCCCCATACCTGGCAGTGTTCCAGGCAAGGATAGATGGAGCTCGGAGCAGCCTGTCCCGGTGGAAGGTATTCCTGCCTGTAGCAGCAGGGTTGCAACAGGAGCATTTTTAAGGACCCTTCCAAGCCAAGCCCTTCTGTCATTCTGAGATCAGAGGGGTAGCTGGACTTAATTTCTCATTAGAACCAGTTCTGCACTGTCAGTGTGGTAGAGTTCAATGACACTGTCCACGAGCCCACATTCACAGCTCAGGAGATTTACCAGTACCAGAGGTCTGGGTGAGAGAAAACAAATCTTGCACGGTCCAGATTCTGTGACCCTGCATATTATTGAAGCAAGAGCAAAGCTGTTTCAGGTTTGCTGCTGGAAAATGCAGTGACTGTGGAGTGTTACTGTGTGTCCCAACAGACAGGGCCACTGTGTGTGGGTGTATCTCTGTATGAGAATGTTATGTATTTTACATGGTATCATAATACCTATTAAAGAAATAGATTCATGTAATAAAAATCTTGCCTGGCAGAAGTGGACCAACTTCAGAGTGTTACCATGTGTCATTACATATAGTGAAATGATATACATGCTGAATTTGTACTATATTATATTATATTACATTATATTATATTACATTAGTATATTAGTATATTATAGTATTTACAGTATATTATAGTTTATTATATATTATATATTATTATATATTTATTATTAGACTATATATTATATGACATTACAGTACATAATAATATGTATATTATATGACATGACAATACCTTACACTATGTATATTACAAATATCATATTAGTAAATATATTACATATTTTAGAAATTATTTAGAATTCCGTGTCAAGAAATATTAATAAAGTATTTAACTGTATGTAAAAACTGACTTTTTTGTACATGACATTTATAATGCAATGATGCCAACATTATATATCAATATTATTTTATTGTATTACTGCATTATTAATTATATTATTGCTATGTATTAAATAAAATATGTGTAAAATATATTTTTGTAAATAGGTCTATTTAATAAAAATCCTTCCTGTCATAAATGGAGCAATAACAGAGCATTAATATGTGTGATAACACATAGTGATACTATAGATGTTCTACATCTTTTCAGAATATGAACATAATAATTAATAAACTGTCTATATAATCTGTATTTTCTAAACCTACACTGCCTACTAAAAATCTTAGCGGTGCCTAAGATCTAATCTACAGTTCTATACGCAGGGATGTTTTTGTCTCTCGTGCATTCCACTCTCTCCTCCCTTTCTCCCAGTGCTATGCGCTGGTTGTCGGCCCCAGCTGGCAGCCCCACAAGCTCAGCTGTGCCCATGAGCCCCGCTAAGGGTGGCCATAGGCCAGCACTGCTGCCAGGTCACGGCGCAGAGCATGGTAGGCTTCCATGGCCTGGGAGTGGGCGGCCTCATCCTGCGCCAGGACCTGGAAGAGGTTGGGCGGCTCAGCTGATCTTATATCTGGGGGCAAGCTGATCTCCTGTGGCAGCCTCTGGTTGCCCACAAAGAAATGGTCGAGTTGTTTCTGTTCCAGGGAGAAGCGCAGCTGCTCCAGGATATCCGAGAGACGAAACAGAAACTCGCTGCTGCGCCACTGCGACAGCGGCAAGGTGTTCAGCAGGCGCATGATGACGGTCTTCAAAAAATATCTGGAGAAGTCTTTGCGCGCCAGAAGGCCGGCCATGAGCGTCAGGCACCTGAGGTGCGAGCTGTCCTGGGGGGCCTGCCTGGTCACGTGCCTCAGGAACTTCATCTCGGCCACGCCGTAGCTCTCAGGCCACATTGTGCGTGGGGTGCGGAACCCTGCGGGCCGGCTGCTCACAAAGACGTCGGAGGCTCCTCGCCGCACCCCGAACTGCACCTTGACGCGGAAGCTTTCTTGGCCCTGGGTCAGCCTGAATTTGCAAGAGCGTCTGGCGGGCAGCAGCTCTAAGTGCCAGCTGCGGGACTCGGGCACGTAGCGCCAGAACGCTCTGAGCAGGAGGCTGAACCAGCGGGCAGTTTTGCGCACATCAAGGTAGAGGTCGGTGCACAGGGTGTCGAGGAGGATGGGCCGCCGAGTCCTCCTCCTGATCTCCTCAGGGTGGTGGAAGAAGCACAGCATGTAGGCACCCTGCAGCTCCCTGGGGCAGCTGCATCCAGCCCCACGCGCACACGGAAGTTCCTGCCGGCCTGTCCCCGTCGGTGTCCAGCTCCAGGCTGAAGGTGTGCCCGCAGGGAGGAGTCAGGGGTACGAGCACGCGGTACTCAGCTTCCTTGACAAAGGCAGTCCAACCTTCGAAGGCACTGCCCACACCAATGGCTCGTTGCAGCCTCGGGTAGAAAGTCATAGGCAAAAAACGCCCAAGGACAGTTGTTACGTTGTCCATCAGGGCCTTCGTCCTCTTGCAGCCTGTCTGCAGGTCCTGGACAGGCCACTGGATGCGCTCCTCCAGAAGCCATGTCAGATTGTAGTCCCATGCTTCATCTTCTTCCTCTGCCTCCTTTTCCTCTTCCTCTTCTTCCTCCTCTTCCTCAGCTTCTTTCTCCTCTTCCTTCTCCTCCTCACTACGGCTCTCTAGCTGACGGCTTCTTTTCCTGCACATAAAGCACAGGACCAAGCCAAGGCCCAGGAGCCCAGCAAGAGCCCAGAGCTGCCCGTGCTGCAAGGCAGAGCAGAGCAGGTCTGCCCAAGATCCAGCGCTCTGCCTCAAGATCAGCTGCTCCACCTGACACTGCAGCCGAAACTTCTCCAGTTCAAGCAGCGTCAAACGTTCCTGCATGCGCACAATCGTCTCCTCATCCAGACCATCGCCCACAGGCTGCGGATACAGGATGAGGATTTTCAAGAGCCTCAAGAGCAGGATCACCACGGGAACCATGGTGTGCAGGGGGTGGGAGAGAAGGCCTTGAGTGGGGCTGGCAGGGAGGCAGCTGGCAGTGGGGGCAGCAGGGATGGCAATCCCAGAGCTCAGGGGCAGCAAGGAACAGGCCCCAGACAGGTGGCAGGAAGCAAGGCCTGTCCCTCTGCCCCAGCAGCAGCAGCAGCAGCAGCAGCAGCAGCAGCAGCAGTGTGCCCTGGCCAAGGCTCTCCCGTGAGGGGCTGTCCCTGCATGCAGGGGTAGAACTCAGCCCTGGACACAGCGTTTGTGCCCCGGCCCTTGCCCAGCCCAGCCTCCCCAGCACGCCTGCACTCACTGCTCACTGAGGCTCTGCAGGGTCAGCGTTGCCTGCTGGGGCCTTTTATAGCTGCCCCAGGTGCCACAGCACAGCACAGCCAGGCCAGGCCAGCCCCAGCCTTTGTCCTCAGCACGGCTCAGCCCCTCACCGTGGCCCTGGTGTACTGGTTAAGGCTGCCTTGGGGAGAATCTTCTTCAAAGAACTCCTTTTGGTCCTTCTTTTGTCTTTCTCATCAGCTGCCCTCTATTGGCAATCTCCCAGATTTCCATGTATCCATGGATCTGCCATGTATCTTGGATTTGGCAAGCAAACAAACACTCCTTGTGGCTTTTCCTTGGGAGCAACTGGAGCTGGGATTCCTTTAAGGGATCTGTGGGATGATCCCAAAGGAATGCCCTAGGAGAGGGCAGCACTCCTGGCTCCCCAAATCCCTGTGCCAGGGCTTCTCTGCCACAGTAGGGCAGGTGTCAGACACCTTCCATGGGAAGAGGGGCCATGGGATGGTCAGTGGGGTCAGGTAATGGGCGTGTTTTGGGATGGGCACTCCTGAGCTGCCCCAAATCTTCGATATTCTCATCCAGGAGAAGGAGGACTGGGAGGACTGGTAATGGTGGATCTGGTGAGCTGGATTATCCATGGGATTTTGGGGATCAGCTTGTCAGCGCTGTGGGAAATGGATGTCCTGACCTGATTGGCCTGTGCAGTGGAAATACTTGTGTGTGAGTGTGGATAAAGGAAAGTGTGAATTAATAAATAAATAAAGCCAGAAATGAAAGAAAGAAAGAAAGAAAGAGAAAGAAAGAAAGAAAGAAAGAAAGAAGAGAAAGGAAGGAAGAAAGAAAGGAAGGAAGAAAGAAAGAAAGGAAGGAAGAAAGAAAGAAAGGAAGGAAGAAAGAAAGAAAGAAAGAAAGAAGAAAGAAAGAAAGAAAGAAAGAAAGAAAGAAAGAAAGAAAGAAAGAAAGAAAGAAAGAAAGAAGAAGAAAGAAAGAAAGAAAGAAAGAAAGAAAGAAAGAAAAAGAAAGAAAGAAAGAAAGAAAGAAAGAAAGAAAGAAGAAAGAAAGAAAGAAAGAAAGAAAGAAAGAAAGAAAAAAAGAAATCACAGCATCCATCCTATGGGATACAGGGAATGCAATGCATCCCTGCCAGATCGAAGGACAGTGGGAAGGACCAGCAGGCAAATGGGAGGGCATGGTTTGTTCAGAGGGATGAAGGAGTGGAAAAATGAAAGAGAAAGGAAATCCCTGGGAAGAGCTGACTTGGACATGGAGAGAGGGTGCAGAGCCAGCCTGGAGCGATGTGCAGGCTGCACCGCTACTCCTGCCAGAAGAGCCGGCACAAATGGGGTGTTTGATGTACAAGAATGCCAACCTTGCCCAAGCAGCATTGCTTTATCTCTCAGTGATGCTCCTGCAGCGTTTCCTGGGTTTTTGGGAGGGCTGTGATGGAACAGGCCATGCCAGCTGCCCTGAGAGCCCTGACCGGTAATGCATTGCACTCCCAGGCCCTGGCGAAACTTTTTCCAGAGCAATTACTTTGGATTTTCTCCCAAAAAAGGCTCTGCTCCTTTTCCCTCTCCAAGAATTGAGAGTGTTTATTCCTGAGGATCATTAACTGTCCCTTGGAGCGTGGAATGGGTGGGGAACCTCGGGAGATCAATGGGAACCCTCACAGCCGTTGTGCCTTTGGGAATGCCAGAGGATCTTCCAGCTATCCTTGAATGATCCCTTCTCCCTCCTCTTTGAGCAGCCCAGGCAGGTGGAAGGGGGCCCTGCCCAAGATGGGCTTTGAGCTCTTTTCCCTACCAAGCCATTTCAACATTCCATCATTCCATGCAATTGCATGGAATTGCATGGAATTGCATGATTCTCTGATGACATGCCATGGTGCTCCATCTAATTCTGCAGGAAATCTCAGTGTAGGGTGGGACATGGGGGTGTCCTGCTGATGCCACCCCTGGGATAAAGCCGAGGGTCATTTCTTATCATTTATTCCATTTATGACTGGATTCTTTTCCCCATGTTTCACAGTTTTCCTCTCATCCCTTTGTGCCCCAGTTCCATGCTCAGTGTCCGAAGAAAGGGAAGCTGGGTTTAATTTCTCATTAGAACCAGTTCTGCACTGTCAGTGTGGTAGAGTTCAATGACACTGTCCACGAGCCCACATTCACAGCTTGGGAGATTTACCAGTACCAGAGGTCTGGGTGAGAGAAAACAAATCTTGCACGGTCCAGATTCTGTGACCCTGCATTTATTGAAGCAAGAGCAAAGCTGTTTCAGGCTTGCTGCTGGAAAATGCAGTGACTATGGAGTGTTACTGTGTGTCCCAACAGACAGGGCCACTGTGTGTGGCTGTATCTCTGTATAAGAATGTTATGTATTTTACATGGTTCATATACCTATTAAAGAAATAGATTCATGTATATAAAACCTTGCCCAGGCAGAAGTGGACCAACTTCAGAGTGTTACCACGGTCATTACATATAGTGAAATGATATACATGCTGAATTTGTACTATATTATATTATATATATTACATTACATTAATTAATTATATTATATTATATTAATTGTATATATTTTATATGATAATTTTTTATATATATATATATATGATATATATGATATGATATGATATGAATGACAATACATTACACTATATTATGTATATTACAAATATAATATTAGTAAATATATTACATATTTTAAAAATTATTTAGAATTCTGTCAAAAATATTATAAAATATTTAACTATTAAAATAACTGTTTTTTGTACATGACATTTATAATGCAATGATGCCAACATTATATATCAATATTATTTTTTGTATTACTGCATTATTAATTATATTATTGCATGTATTAAATAAATATGTGTAAATATATTTTTGTAAATAGGTCTATTTAATAAAAATCCTCCTGTCATAAATGGAGCAATACAGAGCATTAATATGTGTGATAACACATAGTGATACTATAGATGTTCTACATCTTTTCAGAATATGAACATAATAATTAATAAACTGTCTATATAATCTGTATTTTCTAAACCTACACTGCCTATAAAAATCTTAGCGGTGCCTAAGATCTAATCTACAGTTCTATACACAGGGATGTTTTTGTCTCTGGTGTATCCCACCCTCCTCCCTTTCTCCCAGGCTATGGCTGGTTGTCGGCCCCAGCTGGCAGCCCCACAAGCTCAGCTGTGCCCATGAGCCCCGCTAAGGGTGGCCATAGGCCAGCACTGCTGCCAGGTCACGGCGCAGAGCAGGTAGGCTTCCATGGCTGGGAGTGGGCGGCCTCATCCTGCGCCAGGACCTGGAAGAGGTTGGGCGGCTCAGCTGATCTTATATCTGGGGGCAAGCTGATCTCCTGTGGCAGCCTCTGTTGCCCACAAAGAAATGGTCGAGTTGTTTCTGTTCCAGGGAGAAGCGCAGCTGCTCCAGGATATCCGAGAGACGAAACAGAAACTCGCTGCTGCGCCACTGCGACAGGGCAAGGTGTTCAGCAGGCGCATGATGACGGTCTTCAAAAATATCTGGAGAAGTCTTTGCGCGCCAGAAGGCCGGCCATGAGCGTCAGGCACCTGAGGTGCGAGCTGTCCTGGGGGGCCTGCCTGGTCACGTGCCTCAGGAACTTCATCTCGGCCACGCCGTAGCTCTCAGGCCACATTGTGCGTGGGGTGCGGAACCCTGCGGGCCGGCTGCTCACAAAGACGTCGAGGCTCCTCGCCGCACCCCGAACTGCACCTTGACGCGGAAGCTTTCTTGGCCCTGGGTCAGCCTGAATTTGCAAGAGCGTCTGGCGGGCAGCAGCTCTAAGTGCCAGCTGCGGGACTCGGGCACGTAGCGCCAGAACGCTCTGAGCAGGAGGCTGAACCAGCGGGCAGTTTTGCGCACGTCAAGGTAGAGGTCGGTGCACAGGGTGTCGAGGAGGATGGGCCGCCGAGTCCTCCTCCTGATCTCCTCAGGGTGGTGGAAGAAGCACAGCATGTAGGCACCCTGCAGCTCCCTGGGGCAGCTGCACTCCAGCCCCACGCGCACACGGAAGTTCCTGCCGGGCCTGTCCCCGTCGGTGTCCAGCTCCAGGCTGAAGGTGTGCCCGCAGGGAGGAGTCAGGGGTACGAGCACGCGGTACTCAGCTTCCTTGACAAAGGCAGTCCAACCTTCGAAGGCACTGCCCACACCAATGGCTCGTTGCAGCCTCGGGTAGAAAGTCATAGGCAAAAACGCCCAAGGACAGTTGTTACGTTGTCCATCAGGGCCTTCGTCCTCTTGCAGCCTGTCTGCAGGTCCTGGACAGGCCACTGGATGCGCTCCTCCAGAAGCCATGTCAGATTGTAGTCCCATGCTTCATCTTCTTCCTCTGCCTCCTTTTCCTCTTCCTCTTCTCCTCCTCTTCCTCACTTCTTCCTCCTCTTCCTTCTCCTCCTCACTACGGCTCTTAGCTGACGGCTCTTTTCCTGCACATAAAGCACAGGCCAAGCCAAGGCCCAGGAGCCCAGCAAGAGCCCAGAGCTGCCCGTGCTGCAAGGCAGAGCAGAGCAGGTCTGCCCAGATCCAGCGCTCTGCCTCAAGATCAGCTGCTCCACCTGACACTGCAGCCGAAACTTCTCCAGTTCAAGCAGCGTCAAACGTTCCTGCATGCGCACAATCGTCTCCTCATCCAGACCATCGCCCACAGGCTGCGGATACAGGATGAGGATTTTCAAGAGCCTCAAGAGCAGGATCACCACGGGAACCATGGTGTGCAGGGGGTGGGAGAGAAGGCATTGAGTGGGGCTGGCAGGGAGGCAGCTGGCAGTGGGGGCAGCAGGGATGGCAATCCCAGAGCTCAGGGGCAGCAAGGAACAGGCCCCAGACAGGTGGCAGGAAGCAAGGCCTGTCCCTCTGCCCCAGCAGCAGCAGCAGCAGCAGTGTGCCCTGGCCAAGCTCTCCCGTGAGGGGCTGTCCCTGCATGCAGGGGTAGAACTCAGCCCCGGACAGAGCGTTTGTGCCCCGGCCCTTGCCCAGCCCAGCCTCCCCAGCACGCGTGCACTCACTGCTCACTGAGGCTCTGCAGGGCAGCGTTGCCTGCTGGGGCCTTTTATAGCTGCCCCAGGTGCCACAGCACAGCACAGCCAGGCCAGGCCAGCCCCAGCCTTTGTCCCCAGCACGGCTCAGCCCCTCACCGTGGCCCTGGTGTACTGGTTAAGGCTGCTTGGGGTGAATCTTCTTCAAAGAACTCCTTTTGGTCCTTCTTTGTCTTTCTCATCAGCTGCCCTCTATTGGCAATCTCCAGATTTCCATGTATCCATGGATCTGCCATGTATCTTGGATTTGGCAAGCAAACAAACACTCCTTGTGGCTTTTCCTTGGGAGCAACTGGAGCTGGGATTCCTTTAAGGGATCTGTGGGATGATCCCAAAGGAAAGCCCTAGGAGAGGGCAGCACTCCTGGCTTCCCAAATCCCTGCTCCAGGGCTTCTCTGCCACAGCAGGGCAGGTGTCAGACACCTTCCATGGCATGGGGGGCACTGGGATGGTCAGTGGGGTCAGGTAATGGGCGTGTTTTGGGATGGGCACTCCTGAGCTGCCCCAAACCTTCGATATTCTCATCCAGGAGAAGGAGAACTGGGAGGACTGGTAATGGTGGATCTGGTGAGCTGGATTATCCATGGGATTTTGGGGATCAGCTTCTCAGCTGTGTGGGAAGGGGATGTCTGACTGAGACAGAGCCTTGCAGTGGAAATACTCATGTGTGATGTGAATAAAGGAAAGCGTGAATAAATAAATAAATAAAGCCAGAAAGAAAGAAAGAAAGAAGGGAAGGAAGAAGGAATCAATCACAGCATCCATCCTATGGGATACAGGGAATCCAGTGCATCTCTGCCTGATGGAAGGACAGTGGGAAGGACCAGGAGGCAAATGGGAGGGCATGGTTTGTTCAGAGGGATGAAGGAGTGGGAAAATGAAGGAGACAAAGGAAATCCCTGGGAAGAGCTGCCTGGACATGGAGAGAGGGTGCAGAGCCAGCCTGGAGCGATGTGCAGGCTGCACTGCTACTCCTTCCAGAAGAGCCGGCACAAATTGGGTGTTTGATGTACAAAAATGCCAACCTTGCCCAAGCAGCATTGCTTTATCTCTCAGTGATGCTCCTTCTGTGTTTCCCGGATTTTTTGGGAGGGTAATGGAACGGGCTGTGCCAGCTGCCCTGAGAGCCCTGTCAGGAAATGCATTGCGCTCCCAGGCCCTGGCGAAACTTTTTCCAGAGCAATTACTTTGGATTTCCTCCCAAAAATGGCTCTGCTCCTTTTCCCTCTGCAGGAATTGAGGGTGCTTATTCCTGAGGATCATTAACTGTCCCTTGGAGCGTGGAATGGGTGGGGAACCTCGGGAGATCAATGGGAATGCTCACAGCCGTTGTGCCTTTGGGAATGCCAGAGGATCTTCCAGCTGTCCTTGAATGATCCCTTCTCCCTCCTCTTTGAGCAGCCCAGGCAGGTGGAAGGGGGCCCTGCCCAAGATGGGCTTTGAGCTCTTTTCCCTCCCAAGCCATTTCAACATTCCATCATTCCACGCAATTGCATGGAATTGCATGATTCTCTGATGACATGCCATGGTGCTCCATCAAATCCTGCAGGAAATCTTAGTGTAGGGTGGGCCATGGGGGTGTCCTGCTGATGCCACCCCTGGGATAAAGCCGAGGGTCATTTCTTACCATTTATTCCATTTATTACTGGATGCTTTTCCCCATGTTTCACAGTTTTACTCTCATCCCTTTGTGCCCCAGTTCCATGCTCAGTGTCCCAAGAAAGGGAAGCTGGGTTTAATTTCTCATTAGAACCAGTTCTGCACTGCAGTGTGGTTGAGTTCAATGACACTGTTCACGAGCCCACATTCACAGCTCGGGAGATTTACCAGTACCAGAGGTCTGGGTGAGAGAAAACAAATCTTGCACGGTCCAGATTCTGTGACCCTGCATTTTATTGAAGCAAGAGCAAAGCTGTTTCAGGTTTGCTGCTGGAAAATGCAGTGACTATGGAGTGTTACTGTGTGTCCCAACAGACAGGCCACTGTGTGTGGGTGTATCTCTGTATGAGAATGTTATGTATTTTACATGGTTGCATAATACCTATTAAAGAAATAGATTCATGTGATAACAACCTTCCTGGCAGAAGTGGACCAACTTCAGAGTGTTACCATGTGTCATTACATATAGTGAAATGATATATATGCTGAATTTTGTCTATATTATATATTTACTTATATAAGTATTAATATATTATAGTAATATTAAGTATATTAATAGTTTTATTATATTATATTATATTATTTATATATTATGTAATATATATATATGACATTACAGAATATATTAACATGTATATTATATGACATGACAATACATTACACTATGTATATTACAAATATATATTAGTAAATATATTACATATTTTAGAAATTATTTGAATTCCTGTCAAATATTAATAAGTATTTATACGTATGTAAAAACTGCTTTTTTGACATGACATTTATAATAATGATGCCAGAATTATATATCAATATTATTTTGTTATATTACTGCATTATTAATGAGATTATTGCGATGTATTAAATAAAGTATGTGTAAAATACATTTTTGTAAATAGGTCTATTTAATAAAAATCCTGCCTGTCATAAATGGAGAATGACAGAGCATTAATATGTGTGATAACACATAGTGATACTATGATGTTCTAATCTTTTCAGAATATAACATAATAATTAATAAACTGTCTATATAATCTGCATTTTTTAAACCTACACTGCCTACTAAAAATCTTAGCGGTGCCTAAGATCTAATCTACAGTTCTATACACAGGGATGTTTTTGGCTCTGGTGTATCCCACGCCTCCTCCCTTTCTCCCAGCGCTATGAGCTGGTTGTCGGCCCCAGCTGGCAGCCCCACAAGCTCAGCTGTGCCATGAGCCCCGCTAAGGGTGGCCATAGGCCAGCACTGCTGCCAGGTCACGGCGCAGAGCACGGTAGGCTTCCATGGCCTGGGAGTGGGCGGCCTCATCCTGCGCCAGGACCTGGAAGAGGTTGGGCGGCTCAGCTGATCTTATATCTGGGGCAAGCTGATCTCCTGTGGCAGCCTCTGGTTGCCCACAAAGAAATGGTCGAGTTGTTTCTGTTCCAGGGAGAAGCGCAGCTGCTCCAGGATATCCGAGAGACGAAACAGAAACTCGCTGCTGCGCCACTGCGACAGCGGCAAGGTGTTCAGCAGGTCGCATGATGACGGTCTGTCAAAAAATATCTGGAGAAGTCTTTGCGCGCCAGAAGGCCGGCCATGAGGTCAGGACCTGAGGTGCGAGCTGTCCTGGGGGGCCTGCCTGGTCACGTGCCTCAGGAACTTCATCTCGGCCACGCCGTAGCTCTCAGGCCACATTGTGCGTGGGGTGCGGAACCCTGCGGGCCGGCTGCTCACAAAGACGTCGGAGGCTCCTACGCCGCACCCGAACTGCACCTTGACGCGGAAGCTTCTTGGCCCTGGTCAGCCTGAATTTGCAAGAGCGTCTGGTGGGCAGCAGCTCTAAGTGCCAGCTGCGGGACTCGGGCACGTAGCGCCAGAACGTCTGAGCAGGAGGCTGAACCAGCGGGCAGTTTTGCGCACGTCAAGGTAGAGGTCGGTGCACAGGGTGTCGAGAAGGATGGGCGCCGAAGTCCTCCTCCTGATCTCCTCAGGGTGGTGGAAGAAGCACAGCATGTAGGCACCCTGCAGCTCCCTGGGGCAGCTGCACTCCAGCCCCACGCGCACACGGAAGTTCCTGCCGGGCCTGTCCCCGTCGGTGTCAGCTCCAGGCTGAAGGTGTGCCCGCAGGGAGGAGTCAGGGGTACGAGCACCGGCGTACTCAGCTTCCTTGACAAAGGCAGTCCAACCTTCGAAGGGCACTGCCCACACCAATGGCTCGTTGCAGCCTCGGGTAGAAAGTCATAGGCAAAAAACGCCAGGACAGTTGTTACGCTTGTCCATCAGGGCCTTCGTCCTCTTGCAGCCTGTCTGCAGGTCCTGGAAGGCCACTGGATGCGCTCCTCCAGAAGCCATGTCAAGATTGTAGTCCCATGCTTCATCTTCTTCCTCTGCCTCCTTTTTCCTCTTCCTCTTCTTCCTCCTCTTCCTCAGCTTCTTTCCTCCTCTTCCTCTCCTCCTCACATGGCTCTGTAGCTGACGCCTTCTTTTCCTGCACATAAAGCACAGGGCCAAGCCAAGGCCCAGGAGCCCAGCAAGAGCCCAGAGCTGCCCGTGCTGCAAGGCAGAGCAGAGCAGGTCTGCCCAAGATCAGCGCTCTGCCTCAAGATCAGCTGCTCCACTGCACTGCAGCCGAAACTTCTCCAGTTCAAGCAGCGTCAAACGTTCCTGCATGCGCACAATCGTCTCCTCATCCAGACCATCGCCCACAGGCTGCGGATACAGGATGAGGATTTTCAAGAGCCTCAAGAGCAGGATACCACGGGAACCATGGTGTGCAGGGGGTGGGAGAGAAGGCCTTGAGTGGGGCTGGCAGGGCAGGACTGGCAGTGGGGGCAGCAGGGATGGCAATCCCAGAGCTCAGGGGCAGCAAGGAACAGGCCCAGACAGGTGGCAGGAAGCAAGGCCTGTCCCTCTGCCCCAGAGAGCAGCAGCAGCAGGCGCAGCAGCCAGCAGCAGCAGCATGCGTGGCCCTGGCCAAGGCTCTCCCGTGAGGGCTGTCCCTGCATGCAGGGGTAGAACTCAGCCCCGGACAGAGCGTTTGTGCCCCGGCCCTTGCCCAGCCCAGCCTCCCCAGCACGCGTGCACTCATGCTCACTGAGGCTCTGCAGGGTCAGCGTTGCTCTGCTGGGGCCTTTTATAGCTGCCCAGGTGCCACAGCACAGCACAGCCAGGCCAGGCCAGCCCCAGCCTTTGTCCCCAGCACGGCTCAGCCCCTCACCGTGGCCCTGGTGTACTGGTTAAGGCTGCTTGGGGTGAATCTTCTTCAAAGAACTCCTTTGTCCTTCCTTTGTCTTTCATCAGCTGCCCTCATTGGCAATTTCACCAGATTTCCATGTATTCATGGATCTGCCATGTACTCTTGGATTTGCAAGAACACAAAATATCCTGTTGTGCTTTCCTTGGGAGCAACTGGAGCTGGGATTCCTTTAAGGGATCTGTGGGATGATCCCCAAAGGAAGCCCTAGGAGGGGCAGCACTCCTGGCTTCCCAATCCTGCTCCGGGCTTCTCTGCCACAGCAGGGCAGGTGTCAGCACCTTCCATGGCAAGGGGGGCACTGGGATGGTCAGTGGGGTCAGGTAATCGGGCTGTGTTTTGGGATGAGCACTCCTGAGTGGCCCCAAACCTTTCGATATCTCATCCAGGAGAAGGAGAACGGGAGGACTGATAATGAGTGGATCTGGTATGAGCTGGATTATCATGGGGATTTTGGGGGATCAGCTTCGTCAGCTGATGTGGGAATGCGTGTCTGACCTGATGGATCAGGCCTTGTGCAGTGCAATATCATGTGTGATGTGAATAAAGGAAGCCGTAGATATAAATAAAAAATAAAGCCAAAAGACCAGAAAGAAAGAGAGGGAAGGAAGGAAGGAATCATACACAGCATCCATACCGTTAGGGATACAGGGAATGCAATCATCTCGCCAGATGGAGCAGTGGGAAGGACCAGCAGGCAAATGGGAGGGGCATTGGTTTGTTCAGAGGGATGAAGGATGTGGAAAGGAACTGAAGAGACCAAAGGAATCCCTGGGAAGAGGCTGACTGGACGTGGAGGAGGCGTGCAGAGCCAGCCTGGCAGACGTAGAGGTGCATCGTCTCCGTGCCAAAGAGCAGGCCACAAATTTGGTGTTTGGATGTACAAAATCCAACCTTGCCCAAGCAGCGTTGCTTAACCTCAGGGCTGCTCCTGGCAGCGTTTACCGGGTTTTTTGGGAGGGCTGTGATGGAACGGGCTGTCTGCCAGCTTCCCCGAGAGGCCTGACAGGGAACATGCATTGCCAGCTCCCACGGTCCCAGCGTAAACTGTTTCCCAGATGAATACTTTGGATTTCCTCCCAAAAAAGGCTTTGCTCCTTTTCCCTCTCCAGGAATTGGGTGTTGTAATTCCTGAGAGATCATTAACTGTCCCTTGGGCTGGAATGGTGGGGAACTCGGGAGACTCAATGAGAACCTCACAAGCCTTGTGCTATTGGGAATGCCAGAGGATCTTCTAGCTGTCCATTGAATGATCCCTTTCTCCCTCCTCTTTGAGCAGCCCAGGCAGGTTGGAAGGGGGCCACTGCCCAAGATGGGCTTTGAGTTTTTCCCTCCCAAGCCATTTCAACATTCCATCACTCCC
>CM019228.1:13831717-13851308 GCA_009741485.1 Malurus cyaneus samueli | reverse complement strand
GCCCTGGGATAAGCCGAGGGTTCTTTCCTTATCAATTTTTATTCCTTTATGGAACTGGATTTTTTCCCCCATGTTTCAGGTGTTCCTCTCTCCTTTTGCCCAGTTCCATGCTCAGTGTCCGAAGAAGGGAAGCTGGGTTTAATTTCTCATTAGAACGCAGTTCGCAACTGTCGTGTGGTAGAGTTCAATGACATGCGCTCACGGACCCAGTGCTTCAAGATTGGGAGATTTGTTGCACCACGATTCACCAGGAGGATTCAGTACAGCAGTAAGTGAGAAAAGTGTTGAAGAGAAACAAATCTTGCACGGTCCAGATTCTGTGACCTCGCATATTATTGAAGCAAGAGCAAGAGCTGTTTCAGGTTTGCTGCTGAAAATGCAGTGACTTGGAGTGTTCTGTGTGTGTCCACAACAGACAGGGCCACTGTGTGTGGGTGTATCTCTGTATGAGAATGTTATGTATTTTACATGGTGTATAATACCTTTAAAGAAATAGATTCATGTAATAAAAATCTTGCCTGCACAGGAGTGGACCAACTTCAGAGTGTTACCACGTGTCATTAACATATAGTGAAATGATAACTGCTGAATTTGTACTAATATTATATTATATTAATATTATAGTATACATGTTATAATATATGTATTTACAGTAATTATAGTTTATTATATATATTATATATATTATATATTTATTATTAGAATTTATTATATGACATTACAGTACATAATATATGTATATTATATGAATGACAATACCTTACTAATGTATATTACAAATATCATATTAGTAAATATATTACATATTTTAGAAATTATTTAGAATTCCGTGTCAAGAAATATTAATAAGTATTTAACTGTATGTAAAACTGACTTTTTTTGTACAGCATCTTATAATGCAATGATGCCAAAATTATATATCAATATTATTTTTTTGTATTACTGCATTATTAATTATATTATGGCTATGTATTAAATAAAATATGTGTAAAATACATTTTTGTAAATAGGTCTATTTAATAAAAATCTTCCTGTCATAAATGGAGCAATGACAGAGCATTAATATGTGTGATAACACATAGTGATCTATAGATGTTCTACATCTTTTCAGAATATGACATAATAATTAATAAACTGTCTATATAATCTGTATTTTCTAAACACAACTGCCTACTAAAATCTTAGCGGTGCTCAAGATCTAATCTACACGTTTATCCAGGATGTTTTGTCTCTCGTGTATCCACCCTCCTCCCTTTCTCCCAGTGCTATGCAGCTGGTTGTCGGCCCCAGCTGGCAGCCCCACAAGCTCAGCTGTGCATGAGCCCCGCTAAGGGTGGCCATAGGCCAGCACTGCTGCCAGGTCACGGCGCGCACGGTAGGCTTCCATGGCTGGAGTGGGCGGCCTCATCCTGGCCAGGACCTGGAAGGGGTTGGGCGGCTCAGCTGATCTTATATCTGGGGGCAAGCTGATCTCCTGTGGCAGCCTCTGGTGCCCACAAAGAAATGGTCGAGTTGTTTCTGTTCCAGGGAGAAGCGCAGCTGCTCCAGGATATCCGAGAGACGAAACAGAAACTCGCTGCGGCCACTGCGAACGCGGCAAGGTGTTCAGCAGGCGCATGATGACGGTCTTCAAAAATATCTGGAGAAGTCTTTGCGCGCAGAAGGCCGGCCATGAGTCAGGCCCCTGAGGTGCGAGCTGTCCTGGGGGGCCTGCCTGGTCACGTGCCTCAGGAACTTCATCTCGGCCACGCCGTAGCTCTCAGGCCACATTGTGCGTGGGGTGCGGAACCCTGCGGGCCGGCTGCTCACAAAGACGTCGAGGCTCCGCCGCACCCGAACTGACACTTGACGCGGAAGCTTTCTTGGCCTTGGGTCAGCCTGAATTTGCAAGAGCGCTGGCGGGCAGCAGCTCTAAGTGCCAGCTGCGGGACTCGGGCACGTGAGCCAGAACGCTCTGAGCAGGAGGCTGAACAGCGGGCAGTTTTGCGCACGTCAGGTAGAGGTCGGTGCAACAGGGTGTCGAGGAGGATGGCCGCCGAGTCCTCCTCCTGATCTCAGGGTGGTGGAGAAGCACAGCATGTAGGCACCCTGCAGCTCCCTGGGGCAGCTGCACTCCAGCCCCACGCGCACACGGAAGTTCCTGCCGGGCCTGTCCCCGTCGGTGTCCAGCTCCAGGCTGAAGGTGTGCCCGCAGGGAAGTCAGGGGTACGAGCACGCGGTACTCAGCTTCCTTGACAAAGGCAGTCCAACCTTCGAAGGCACTGCCCACACCAATGGCTCGTTGCAGCCTCGGGTAGAAAGTCATAGGCAAAAACGCCCAAGGACAGTTGTTACTTGTCCATCAGGGCCTTCGTCCTCTTGCAGCCTGTCTGCAGGTCCTGGACAGGCATGCGATGCGCTCCTCCAGAAGCCATGTCAGATTGTAGTCCCATGCTTCATCTTCTTCCTCTGCCTCCTTTTTCCCTTCTTCTCTTCTTTCTCTTTTCCTAGCTCTTTCTCTCCTCTCCTTCTCCTCCTCCACGGCTCTCTAGCTGACGGCTTCTTTTCCTGCACATAAGCACAGGCCAAGCAAGGCCCAGGAGCCCAGCAAGAGCCCAGAGTGCCGTGTCGCAAGGCAGAGCAGAGCAGGTTTGCCCAAGATCAGCGCTCTGCCTCAAGATCAGCTGCTCCACCTGACACTGCAGCCGAAACTTCTCCAGTTCAAGCAGCGTCAAACGTTCCTGCATGCGCACAATCGTCTCCTCATCCAGACCATCGCCCACAGGCTGCGGATACAGGATGAGGATTTTCAAGAGCCTCAAGAGCGGTTCACCACGGAGAACCATGGTGTGCAGGGGGTTGGAGAGAAGGCATTGAGTGGGGCTGGCAGGGAGGCAGCTGGCAGTGGGGGCAGCAGGGATGGCAATCCCAGAGCTCAGGGGCAGCAAGGAACAGGCCCCAGACAGGTGGCAGGAGCAAGGCCTGTCCCTCTGCCCACAGCAGCAGCAGCAGCAGCAGCGCAGCGTGTGCCTGGCCAAGCTCTCCCGTGAGGGGCTGTCCCTGCATGCAGGGGTAGAACTCAGCCCGGACAAGCGTTTGTGCCCCGGCCCTTGCCCAGCCCAGCCTCCCCAGCACGCTGCACTCACTGCTCACTGAGGCTCTGCAGGGCAGCGTTGCCTGCTGGGGCCTTTTATAGCTGCCCCAGGTGCCACAGCACAGCACAGCCAGGCCAGGCCAGCCCCAGCCTTTGTCCCAGCACGGCTCAGCCCTCACCACGTTGGCCCTGGTGTCTGGTTAAGGCTGTTGGGGTGAATCTTCTTCAAAGAACTCCTTTTGGTCCTTCTTTTGTCTTTCTCATCAGCTGCCCTATATGGCAATCTCCCAGATTTCCATGTATCCATGGTCTGCCATGTATCTTGGATTTGGCAAGCAAACAAACACTGCTTGTGGCTTTTCCTTGGGAGCAACTGGAGCTGGGATTCCTTTAAGGGATCTGTGGGATGATCCCAAAGGAATGCCCTAGGAGAGGGCAGCACTCCTGGCTTCCCAAATCCCTGCTCCAGGGCTTCTCTGCCACAGCAGGGCAGGTGTCAGACACCTTCCATGGGAGGGGGCACATGGGATGGTCAGTGGGGTCAGGTAATGGGCGTGTTTTGGGATGGGCACTCCTGAGCTGCCCCAAACCTTCGATATTCTCATCCAGGAGAAGGAGACTGGGAGGACTGAGTAATGGTGGATCTGGTGAGCTGGATTATCATGGGATTTTGGGGATAAGCTTTCAGCTGTGTGGGAAATGGATGTTCTGACCTGAGAGCCTTGCAGTGGAAATACTTGTGTGTGATGTGATAGGAAGGTGATAATAAATAAATAAAGCAGAAAGAAAGAAAGAAAGAAGAAAGAAGAAAGAAAGAAGAAAAGAAGAAAAAGAAAGAAAGAAAGAAGAAGAGAAAGGAGAAAAAGAAAGAAAGAAAGAAAGAAAGAAGAAAGAAAGAAGAAAAGAAAGAAGGAAGAAAGAGAAAAAAGAAAAAAGAATCACAGCATTCCATCCCTATGGGATTACAGGGAGCATGCATCCCGCAGAATGAAAGGACAGTGGTCAAGGACCAGAGAGCAATGGGGGTAAGGAACCAGCACGTTGAGTCTGCAAATGGGAAGGTGCATGGTTTGTTCAGAGGGATGAAGGAGTGGAAAAATGAAAGAGAAAGGAAATCCCTGGGAAGAGCTGACTTGGACATGGAGAGAGGGTGCAGAGCCAGCCTGGAGCGATGTGCAGGCAGCACCGCTACTCCTGCCAGAAGTGCCAGCACAAATTGGGTGTTTGATGTACAAAAATGCCAACCTTGCCCAAGCAGCATTGCTTTATCTCTCAGTGCTGCTCCTGCAGCGTTTCCTGGGTTTTTTGGGAGGGCTGTGATGGAACGGGCTGTGCCAGCTTCCCCGAGAGGCCTGACAGGAAATGCATTGCGCTCCCAGGTCCCAGCGTAACTGTTCCCAGAGTAATTACTTTGGATTTCCTCCCAAAAAAGGCTCTGCTCCTTTTCCCTCTCCAAGAATTGAGGGTGTTTATTCCTGAGGATCATTAACTGTCCCTTGGAGTGTGGAATGGGTGGGGAACCTCGGGAGATCAATGGGAACGCTCACAGCCGTTGTCCCTTTGGGAATGCCAGAGGATCTTCCAGCTGTCCTTGAATGATCCCTTCTCCCTCCTCTTTGAGCAGCCCAGGCAGGTGGAAGGGGGCCCTGCCCAAGATGGGCTTTCAGTTCTTTTCCCTCCCAAGCCATTTCAACATTCCATCATTCCATGCAATTGCATGGAATTGCATGATTGACCTTCCATGGTGCTCCATCAAACCCTGCAGGAAATCTCAGTGTAGGGTGGGACATGGGGGTGTCCTGCTGATGCCACCCCTGGGATAAAGCCGAGGGTCATTTCTTATAATTTATTCCATTCATGACTGGGTTCTTTCCCCCATGTTTCCCAGTTGTCCTCTCATCCCTTTGTGCCCCAGTTCCATTGACTGTGTCCCAAGAAACCGATTCCTTTTCTGTCTGGTTCCATATTTGGGAGGGTCTTCTCCATGAGGAATGTGTTGAAAAATAGGGGAGGATGTCAGAGAGAGTGGAATTCTGGGGAGCAGGGGGAGGACTCGGCCCTTGGAATGTCCCACAAGTGAGAGGGTTGATGGTCCTAAATCGTCACTCTTTTTGTTACATTTTCAGGTAAAAATGAGGGAATACACTTTTTTTGACATTGTGAGGAGAAAATGAGACAATGCACCTTTTGTAAGAGGCAAATCTTTGTCTTTGGTCCTGAGATGGCTCTGGATCCCATGAGGATTTCAGCTGTGGCTGTGTGGTAAGGAGTTGTGACATTGGAGTTACTTAATAATCTGTTTTATGAAATGAAAAGTAAAATTAAAATTAAAATAAGAATAGAAATGCAATGATGTAAAATGAAAATAAAATTGAGAATAAAATAAATATAAGACGATAGAATAAGATAAAATCCGAAAAATATAAAAATTTTGAAAACAAAAGTTAAGTAAATATTAAAATGACAAATTAATATGAAATAACAAAATAAAATAAAATAAAAATTAAATTCTGCTGCCCAGCCCTGGCAGATGCTTCTCTTTCACCAGCATTCACGCACGTCCTTCTCCTCATGGACTGTCGGAATGGTAAAACCCAGAGATGAAAATCCAGGAAAAATATTGATGAGATCAGACCGTGAGACTAGTGGGAACAAGGGTTCATGGGAGGCGCTCGGACTCCCTTGGAATCTGGGAAATGCAGTGAAACATGGAATTCAGTGGAAGTATTAAAGTTGGAAAAGACATCTTAGGGCCAATGAGTCAGCCACACTGAGGTCACCATTCAACCCCGTCCGCAAGTGCCACATCCTGGGTTTTTGGAACGTTCTCATGGATTGGGACACACACCAGCCCTGGCAGTTGTGCAGGGCTGTGAAAAACTCTTCCCAAGAAGGAATTCCCTGATACCCAGCCAAGGTGACGCAGGCTCCCTGTCCTGGGGACAAGCATCCCCTGGGAATGGAACTTCCAGCCTCCCCAGGGCCTCAGTTTTCGCTTTGGAGATTGCCTGAAACCCAGAAAGGTTTAAGGAAGTCTGATCCTGAGTTCTCCTGACCTGTGAATCTTATTTGGGGAGCTTCTCTGCCACGGAGAGATGCACGCAAAGGACAGATGCGGAGCAACATCCAGGAAATCGCGTGTGCTGAAAATCTTTCAAAGATGCCAAATCTGTAATTTTTTTCCTATGGTAAAGTGCTAACCGCGTAGCTCAGGGTGGACAAATTGGCACTCATCCTTCGCGAACCAGCTGGTACGACGGCCACATGTTGCTCTGTCCAGAATCTCGGCCTGTATGCGCGATAAAAAAAAGCTCTGGTGGCGCTGATGATGGTCAGTTGGAGCCTCCCTGAGCAAGACGCTTCACAAGAAGCTAATTGTTCTGTGACTTGGCCCATCACTTCGGTGCTCGGCAGGAGAGCTGGGTCTCAGCTGCTCTGAGACAAATCTCAGGAATCCATCAGGTTGGAGAGGATCTTTTTCACCCAGAACAAAAAATTCTAAATTCCTAATAGCGAGCACAAATGAATGAAAGACTCGCATGGACGCTAGGCTGGGATAGAGGCCTGCGCTAAGGCGTATACGCATTCCATCCCACATACTCCAGGACACCACTATACAACGAGGGGAGGCAGAGAGGGAAAGAGAATTGCTAGCTAGCACGCAGTTTCCCGGAGGGACATCAAGACGCAGGTTTCATGGACATTGGTGTGGTGTACTCTGAGCAGAATGTTTATTTTTTTTAATACAGCATTTTAAATATGGCAATATTATATTGTGGCAAGAAATCCGTCCAAAGGAATTGACAGCAAGCAAGGGCGACGAAGGGACTCTCACTCTTAGGAGTACAACAGGACAACACCAGGGTAAGACAGGTAGAGTACTTAAGGGTAATTTTTTTTATTTACTTTTTGATCATGGTTTTTAGATATGCTCACGAATAAAAACCACTCTCCTGTGGGAAATGTGTCTCGCCCATCGACGGCTACCTTGGGGAGTGTTCCACAATTTCAGCTATGGTGCTAAGGATGTCGAATATTTTTTTAGGACCCAGGTTATTAAACTATTATTGTACAATATATCGAGGGTACATTTTTTTCCGATGTAGACTATTTATTTGACTATCTGTTACTGCTCCGCTCGGTGACCGAGCTCCATCCCTTGTTACCTCTCATCTGACTCATCTATTTCGTTCAACTACCCTTGTAGTTGGAGTTAATTACTCTTAAACAACGTTCAGGTTCTGACTCGTAATCATTAGGGCAGTTCATGAGAGGGAAAATTGGATTTATACTCATATGGTAGTTGCTCGCAAATTGTTTCCTCGTATATGTAGATGTTAATGTCCTCCAGCGCATATTGGTGTGGTCCGATGGCCTGAGACTGTCTCATAGGCAGTTGTACGGGATGAACACTCTGGAGATTATGGGAATATTGTATATTGTAGTACGGTGTGCAGAAGTATGTATCATATTAGCGATCTTTTTTGTGATGGTATGTTAGATAAGATCAATTGTACCCATAGCCTCTAGTTTTCGTCTCTCATATGAGCTGTTTGTAGTCTTGTTGATTTATCTTGATATTCAGTTATATAAGTGCTATATCTTTTTTTTCTACATTAATAATTCTTCATTCTAAATATATATTATTCTTACACTCTCTAACACGCTTTACAATCTTTTCGCTCATATTCATTTGCCACTATCCTGGACAGCTCTGAACATTGCTCTCCAAATCATGGCTTGAAATAAAGTCTTTCATTCATTTAAATTTTGTTCATTCGATGTAAGTTATGCTAATTGCCTGTTATTGAAGTCACTGTATAACAGAGTCAAGACGACGAGGAACGGAGTTGGGATGAATAAGTAGCGCGTCATGGAATCGCCAGGAGCCATCATGAGGGAGCTAAGGGACAATGAGGGCTTTTCAGCCTAAGCAAAAGGAGGCTCCGGGGGGCACAGTTGTGGCTCTGCACAACCTCACCTGACAGAGGGAGATCAGGCAGGGGGGTCGGTGCTTCATGTCGATGGCGCAGACGACGCGCGAACTAGCGAGCAGTAGGGAACGGCCTCGAAGGCTGGGACGGAGGCAGGGCCCAGGGTAATACTGGGAAAAATTCTCGGATAGCAAAAGTGTATCCAGGTACTGAGAATACCACCACTCTGGAATGTGTAGGACCACAATCCCTCCGTTGGATTGTTAGCAGCATAAGGAGAGAGCAGGGGGTACCTAGGTTTGGGCTCTCAGCAGTGCTTGGAGATGTTGCACTTGATGTCTCCTCAGGGTGCTCCCCTTCCACAAAAACAATCTTGTGGATTAACTTATAAATATAAAACGTGTAGATGAATGGGCACTTGGATGTAGGTTTTTAATGCGTGCACCCTATTTTTTACCTGAAAATGTTAACAAAAAGAGTGACGATTTTAGGACTGATGTTGCCATACCATTGGTTGGACTTGATGCCTCTTATGACATGCCTTTGGTGGTCCAGACTGAATTTGATTCATAACTTACACGATTATTGAATCTCTCGGAATCTCTCTTCCCCCAGATTCAGGCAGCCCTATCCACTCTGCGAAGAACAAAATCTAGGAATTCTGCCATAACCCTCAGATGCTCTGGAGAAGCCACTAAGAGGATCCCTTCTTGACCATCTCCCAGCACCATGAATTTGTCTCCTGTGCCACAGAACTCCAGGAACTATCCATCCATCCACAATACAATTCCACAGCTGCATGAACCTCCATGCACAAAGGTCAGAGAGACACCGTTGGAGGCATGCGTTCATGAGAGATTACAAGGGCCACAGCATTCCAAGACATCTATGAGTGATTAACGCTCGTCACTTCCATAGATCCGGCCTCCTAAGGGAAGCTTCGAGCGAGATCCATTCCTACCACATTCAGCAGGCATATGTGAAGTAATGTAGCGCGGCACGAGTAGGGCCATGAAAGGGAGCAATAAATTGGTGAATAATATACTTATGAGTGAATGCGCAAAAAATGAACATCATGCATCAATTCCTCATTATTGGGATATAGCAAATTTGGCGAAGAATAGATTAATAACTCCGAGGCTAATTACTTTCTATACTAATGTAATATTATAATTTGGTGACGGAGTGAGAGAGCAAAATTATATAACCTGGCTACAACGAACTCTCATGGAATTTTCTCTTTTTCGGGGTTGTTTGGCACAATACTAACCGTGTGTCACCACCACGGAATCAGTGCCTGGACTCTCTGTCCCACTGGATTTTGAAATGTCTCTACACGCGTTTTTTTTTGGAATGCCACAGACTAGCTGGGAGTGTTATTTAGTCCACTGGAGAAGAAGAGCTTCTTTCCTCACAGTGCGGCCCTAAAAACCTCCCTTATGCTTACATCAGGTGTACTCAGCACACGCCCAAACAGAAAGTAAGTAAGTGATAAAGGATAGGTCAAGCCAGGACAAGTACAACCAGTTTCCCACATTTGTTTTCCAGGGCCTCCACACCTAATTCCACTATGACAAGATGCGACTTCATGGAGATGTAGCCCCTCATCGCACATTCTTGGACCACATCTTTTAAACGCGCTCTCCTAGTGGATCCCATCCGTGGCAGAGAGAAGAGACAATTCCTTGCGCTGAGAAAGACCATCCTTGAGGTGGGGGAATGTGCGCGTCGGCATTCCAATCCATAGAGCCTGGAGTGGGCCATCGAACTCACCATAGGAAGGACAGCTGGAGAGCGAGGATAACGTGGTATTCAGCATTTGGTATCCCAGGACTGTAGAACAAAGTGCTTACCCTCGACTTTCCTGCTCTGGCTGCTCTATTGGCCAAAGACCCGCTAGAGAAACGGCGACCAAACAACCAAGGAAGACCTCCAAAGTCCCGGCTTGAGCGTGTGTGGGATGTAATTCTGTATTCTGTCGTGCCCAGACTACTGGCCGTTTCTCATGGCAAGACACAGGCAGACTCTCGAGGACTGGTGACAACACGGAGACTAGCCCGATCACCAGCGCCACTAATCATGTCTCCATGGTATCTGGTACAGAGGAGATCAGTCCGTGAGACCTGTGAGCCTACTCCTCACAGCCACCTGAACTGACCTCACCACTCTACAGGGATTGAAACATTGCGGATTGGTGAGCATGCACGGAAATATTGGCATCTGATGCGACTAGAGACACTCCCATGATTTGGGACTGGGATGAGAGAGGATGACTAGAATACTACTCCAAATCGACCACTGCGTCATCTATGTGAGATAAACAGTTACGTCACTGAGCGCAGGCCGCTCCGAAGCCCGTAACTGAGTCACTGAAGTCTCACTGGCCTTGGTGACACGAGTCAGGAACCAGGACAGCTCGCACACAGAGCTGTCATGTGGCGAGAGTTCACCATCGCCCATATCCTACACATCACAAAACCTCTCCCCAAAAAAACCAGGGAACAGTCTCTTAATGCGCACCAAGAGTCGCCCGCATCAGCAGTCACCTGCCACGCTACTGGCAGGCGAGAGTATTCTGCGAGATTATATATTATCCGCACAGAATTGCTCGAGCAATATGAGCATAATGTTGGGAGTGTGGGCCATACATAGTGATCTAAGTCTCAACGCCTAAACACTCGATAGAGACACATACAGGGCATAATAAATCCAGCGGACTTGCACCTGGTGTAGGAAATAGAGCGAGCTCACTGATTCCAGAGTCTCTGCCACAGATGTGCTTGATCACCAACGACACTGCTGGCTTCTCCCAGCCAACACTAGTGCCGTGATTGTGCCTCATACTTCGCAAGTACTCTAGGATATCCCGCAGTGATAATAGATCCTGTCCTTGTGGCACATCTCTGGACAATCCGTTTTTGTGGTTTGCAACCATACCATACATCTTCAGGGGCTGCGCGGATTCCTCTCCTAGCTCTCAGCCCTATAGGGTTCCAGTAGCACCTCAATGTGCCTGTGAACTAGGTACTCCATGATCATCACATCCACGTCCCTCTACGAGTGGATTTACTTGCTTGTGCAGCGGACGCTTCATCTGCTAGCATCTCCGTGTATGCTTATCCTCATTTCCTCCTCCTCTCGAATGAGATGCGGATTGGGACTATTCGTTGTATGATTTTTCCTCTGCATTTTGTTGATACGCTATGTCTTGTCTTGTTCCTTTCTTTCTTTCTCTTTCGTCTTCGTTCGGTCTATGTCCTTAACATCTTTCTCTCCTCTTCATTCTCTTCCTCTGTTTCTTTTCTAATTTGTCTGTGTCACTTTCATATTCCTCTGTGGTCTGGGTATCTTCTTTTTCGTTATGCTTATTTCTTTCTATACCTCTTCTCTGTTTCTGCTGATGCATACTACACACTTCCTCTTGGCCTTTTTCTTTCTTTTTGTATATCCGTGTTTTCCTCCATTTTTTAAATTTGCCGCAGAGCTGTCTTCGAAGGTTTTTGAGAGTTTCTTAATATAGTGAACATCTCGTTGTAGTTCTTCTTGCTTGTATTGCATTGCCACCTGACAATTGCACGAACCGTAACACAGCCCTAATCTGTAAATTATTTCTCTCCAGAAGTCTCTGATAATCTCGAGGAGCGCAATAAATTCTTCATAATGTCGAAGGTGGTAAAAAGATGGAGAAATATGACTGAAATAGGCTGCATGAGCTCTACCTCCAGAAATCAGGTGAAAGAACGAATCTGGTTTTGTGCAAGTCTATGCGTTCCTGAAACGAGAATGTTTTCTGGTTTTTGCAAGTTCATAAGAGCAAGGGCAACACCAAGAGGAACTAAAGAAGGGGGTACAAAGCGAACCAATGAGAGATAAAGTACAAAAAAGGACAACCAAGCAGAAATCGCGGAACATATAATGACTAGCTAACTTATCACACTTTAATGAAGCGGAAAAGTCAGAGCCACACCTACAGGCCAATCGCCGGGGAGTCTGACAAATACATGTACCTTGGGTTTGAATTGGCAAGCAGGAAGATTGAGGATCAGCTTGAGGTTATGACTAAGGTACAAGATGCTTCCCATGAATGAGAAGAGCCTATAGGAACATCGACGTGGGAGTTGAATGGCATGAGCAGAGTAGTCTTCCAGTCTTGAGAACAGAGAAAATATCCTGAGCGCTCTCCATCACCTTTGACCCTCCACTTGAAACCAATTCCATGGACAACCTAACCTTCTCTCTATCATTCCCTCGCAATTTTGTGTGGACAAAAGACTCTGGTACTTTAGATGTGACAGCGGGTCGGACTCTGTCAGTGCACTGAGAGGAGGGACTAAGAGTAACAACATGGGGAACCTCTCAAATGTTGTGTAGATTCCCTACAAAGCAAGGAGAGATGAGAGGCTCCTGACTTTGCTCTCCACTAAGGAACTTACTGGCGATGCACCGCTGGGTCCATATGTTGAAAAATGAAATGTGAATCACGAGCTGATGAATGGAATTCCGCATAATATTTAAAATAAAGTAATGCTTCGAAACCTAAGCACTAACCAGTCTGGACTCGTGCCAGTCAGCTGAGAGCGGTGAATGATAGAGTCCGTCGCAAGCTGTAAGGACTGGTGGAGGACACACTAAGGAGGTGTGCTGGTTCTATTAAAGCCCCAGCTGCAGGATCCATCTCAAATCCGAATGAGAGAATCTCACAACAAGGATTGTTTTGATCTACCAGAAGAGAGGAGATGTGAGAGGTGAGAGGAACAGAGAGAGGAACATCACAACAGGTCTGGGCAGCGCATGGAGGCAGCTATGGTGCTTTCCCATCCAGTATTGGCATTAATGGATATAGTGCGCCAGGGAAGTGTCGCCAAAGGAATGTTCCTTCCCAAGAGATGCAGGAAACCTTGCAGCTTTTTTTTTTTTTTTTTTTTTTTTTTTTTTTTTTTTTATTTTTGAATTTTAAGTCTCTACACATCTAACTGAGACAGCTGACGCTGGCACAGGTGAAGAAGCATGTGAGAGAGCATCCTCATAGAACTTAGGGGTCTACCATCTCTCCCTCTTGGATACATTCATTCACACTGGATGTTCCAAGCATTTTCCTGCCCTAAGAAGGACAAAAGAGCAAAAAAAAAGTTATTCCAATGCTCTGTCTTGCTCCTCAATTGGCCCATTCACCTCGGAATCTCCTCGTTACGCACCCTACCCTGCACCGCGGATCGTCGAGCGACAGGTGGGTATCGATGTAGGAGGCACTTGAGTCTCGCTGCGAGACTGCTAGGAGGACCAAGAAGGGTTGGTGCACGCGCAGGCTGACTGCTTCATATAGCTTTATACTTGTGACATGTCACAATAGGCTTTCCGACGAGACCCTAAGAATGGTGTATTCCTGGGGTGTCCGCGAAACTTGAAGATGTGAAAATTAATTGAATATTACGCGTTCGCTTTCGAACGATCGAATTGCGACAAAAGAGGCGAATGGACAGCACGCATAGGAATTCTAAGAAAGCTGAATGTTCATACAGGAATACCTGGGATATGAGGAGGACCTCATAGGCGAGAAGGGAAGTCAGTCAGGGAGAGGAGAGGTAGAGGAGACGAGAGGAAGGGGAGGAGGAAGACTGGAGAGCTGAGGGAGACAGAGAGGAGGAGGGAAGCGCAGAGGAGAGGGAGAGGAGCGCGAACAGAGGAGAGGAGAGGGTAGGTAGAGTAGATTGAGAGGCAGAGGAGAGGAGAGAGAGGAGGAAAGGAGAGGAGAGTGCTAGTCTGCAGGGCAGGCTCACGTGGATGGGAGGGTGCAGATGCTGGCTGTGCTCGGCTGGCGCTGTGCTGCTGCGCTGGGAGGGCGCTGCCTTCCTGCCACCTGTCGGGCCTGTTCCTTGTGCCTGAACACACACGCAATCCGTGCTGCCACTGCCAGCTGCCTCCGAGCACTCAGGCCTTCTCTCCACCCCTGCACACCAATGGTCTGTGGGAGATGCACCAGTAGTCGTGTAGAGGGCGTTAGTATGAGGCGCTTGACAGCCTGTGGGAGATGGTCGATCAAGACGAGTGTGCCTGCGCACACGTAGCAGATTTGCCTTGCTTGAAACTGGAGAATTTCGGCTGCAGTGTCAAGGTGAGCAGCTGATCTTGGGAGAAGCGCTCTTGGATAAGAGTCGACATCTTGACGAAATGGGGCGCCGCGCCACGCACAGTCAGGACATCTATGCGAGGGTGTCAGTGAGGCTATGTTAGATCACTATGATACTATTTATGTATCGTGAAAAGAGCCGTCACTAGAGAAGGCAGCGAATGGAGAGATATGAGTAGAAGCGAGAGCAGCGGGACCACACAGGTCAGAGGGAGATTAAATGGTAAGTAAAGCATTTGTATAGGCAGTACGAACATTCGCTGCGAGGACGCGATCTAACGTAGCAGGTCACCACGGACACTGAAGATCTAACGGAAGGAGGGTGCAATGAGTAGACAGGAGTTGATACGTGCATTTGGCGTGCGTGTTGAAGATTGACGGACCGGTGTGGGCGCTACAAAGGTACATAGGAATATCCTTTTCCGACGCTGAAGACCCTTGGTGGGGCTAGTGCTTCGGTTGATGCTCTTGCAAGAAGTGATTAGCGGCTCGTGAACCTGACTCTCCGCGGCACACCTAGCCTGGAGCTGGAACTACCGGGGACAGCCCCGGCAGAACTCGTGCCGTGGTGCTGAGTGGCGCTGCCCAGGGGCGAGGGGCTACATGCTGTGTCCCACCCTGAGGAATCAAGGAGGACTCGGCGGCCCATCTCGACAACTGTGCACCGACCTCTTTGACGTGCGACTGCCTGCTGGTCGCTCTGCTCCGAGCGTTTGGCGCTACGTCGAGTCCCGAGCTGCAATTAGAGTGCTGCCGCAGACGTCTTGCAAATTCAGGCTGACCAGGGCCAAGAAAGCTTCCGCGTCAAGTGCAGTTTCGGGGTGCGGCGAGGAGCCTCTGACGTCTTTGTGAGCAGCCGCCGCAGTGGTCGCACCCACGCACAATGTGGCTGATGGCTACGGCGTGGCCGAGATGAAGTTCCTGGGACGTGACCCGGCGGCCCCACCAGGACAGCTCGCACCAGGGCTGCGTCATGCGGCCTCTGCGCCAAAGACTTCTCCGATATTTTTTTGAAGAACGTCATATCGCTCTGAACACACTTGCGCTGTCGCAGTGGCGCAGCAGCGAGTTTCTGTTCGTCTCTCGGATATCCCTGGAGCAGCTGCTTCTCCCTGGAAATCAGAAACAACTGACCTTCCTTTGTGGGCAACCAGAGGCTGCCAACGGAGATATTGCCCCAGCATTAGATCAGCTGAGGCGCCCAACCTATTCCAGCGGTTATGGTCACTGGGAGAGAGGCAGCCCACTCACCAGCAATGGAAGCCACCGTGCTCGCGCCGTACTGGCAGCAGTGCGCTATGGCCCCTTAGCGGGGCTAGGCCACAGCTGAGTCTTGTGGGGCTGCCAGCTGGGGCCGACACCACTATAGGCCTGGGAGAAAGGGAGAGTGTGTGGATATACCAGATGACAAAATCCTGTGTATAAGCTGTAGATTAGGATCTTAGGCACGTAGATTTAGTAAGCAGTGTAGATTTAGAAAATACAGATTATTGACAGTTTATTAATCTTTGTTCATATTCTGAAAGATCTAGAACATCTATATACACTATTGTTATCCAACATATTAATTGCTCTGTCATTGCTCCATTTATGAGGAAGGTATTTTATAAATAGACCTATTTTACAAAATGTATTTTTACACATATTTTTTTATACATAGCCATAATATAAATTATAATGCAGTAATTACAAAATAATATTGATATATAATGTTTGCATCATTGCATATAAATGTCATGTACAAAAAAGTCAGTTTTTTACATACAAGTTAAATACTTTATTATATATTTTGACACGGAATTCTAAATAATTACAATATTAATATATTTACTAATATGATATTTGTAATATACAAGTGTAAGGTATTGTCATGTCCATTTAATATACATATATTATTTTACTGTAATGTCATATAATTATGTAATAATAAATATATAATTCTATTAATATACTATAATATATAAATACTGTAATACTATATTTACTATAATGTACTATAATAGGTAATTATAAGTACCAAATTCAGCATGTATATCATTTCACTATAGTAATACACGTGGTAAAACTCTGAAAGATTGGTCCACTTCTTGCCTAGCAAGATTTTTATTACATGATTATTCTTTAAAGGTATTAATGATACCATGTAAAATACATAACATTCTCATACAGAGAATTACACCACACACAGTGTCCTGTCTGTTGGGACACACGTAATGCCATAGTCACTGCATTTTCCAGAGCAACCTAAAAGCTTGCTCTTGCTTCAATTAAAATGCAGGGTCACAGAATGGACCGTGCAAGATTTGTTCTCTCACCCCCGACCTCTGGTACTTGGTAAATCTCCCGAGCTGTGAATGTGGGCTCGTGAGCAGTGTTTGTCATGAACTCAACCACACTGACAGTGCAGAAACTGGTTCTAATGAGAAATTAACCCAGCTTCCCTTTCTTGGGACACGAGCAATGGAACTGGGGCACAAAGGGATGAGAGGACAACTGGGAAACATGGGGGAAAAGAACCCAGTCATGAATGAATAAATATAAGAAATGACCCTCGGCTTTATCCCAGGCAGGTGGCTCAGCAGGACACCCGCCATGTCCCCACCTACACTGAGATTCCTGCAGGTTGATGGAGCCACCATGGAGTCATCAATCATGCAATTCTTCAGCAATTGCATGGAATGATTGGAATGTTGAAAGGGCTTGGAGAGGGAAAAGAACTGAATAGCCATCTGGGCAGGGCCCCCTTCCACCTGCCTGGGCTGCTCAAAGAGGAGGGAGATGGGATCATTTAAGGACAGCTGGAAGATCCTCTGGCATTCCCAAAGGGACAACGGCTGTGAGCTGTCCATTGATCTCCCGAGGTTCCCACCCATCCCACCTCCAAGGGACAGTTAATGATCCTTCAGGAAAAACCCTCATTCCTGGAGAGGGAAAAGGAGCAGAGCCTTTTTTGGGAGGAAATCCAAAGTAATTACTCTTATAAAGTTACGCTGGGCTGGGAGGCAATGCATGTCCTGTCAGGCTCTCAGGGGGCATGGCACAGCCCATCCATCACACCTCCCAAAAAACCCAGGAAAGGCTGCAGGACAGCACTGAGAGTAAAGCAATGCTGCTTGGGCAAGGTTGGCATTTTGTACATCAAACACCCAATTTGGCTGCTCTTCTGGCAGGAGTAGCGGTGCAGCCTGCACGCGCTCCAGGCTGGCTCTGCACCCTCTCCGTCCAACGTCACTCAGCTCTTCCCAGGGATTTTCTTTCTCTCTTCATTTTCCACTCCTTCATCCCTCTGACAAACCATCCCCTCCATTGCCTGCTGGTCCTTCCCACTGTCCTCATTCTGGCGGGATGCATGCATCCCTGTATCCATGAGGATGGATGCTGTGATTTTTTTTTTCTTTCTTTCCTTTTCCTTCCTTCTTTCTTCTTTCTTTCTTCTTTCTTTCTTTCTTCTGTTCTTCTTCTTTTCTTTCTTTGCTTTCATTTCTGCTTATTTTTTTTATTCTCGCTTTCCTTTATTTCACACTTCACACACAGTATTTCCACTGCACAATGGCACGTTCAGTCAGACATCCATTTCCCACACGCTGACAAGCTGATCCCAAATCCCATGGATAATCCAGCTCACCAGATCACACATTACTCTCCTCCCAGTCTCCTTCTCCTGGATGAGAATATCGAAGGTTGGGGCAGCTCAGGAGTGCCCATCCCAAAACACGCCCATTACCTGACCCCACTGACCATCCATGGCCCCTCTTCCCATGGAAGGTGTCTGACACCTGCCCTGCTGTGGCAGAAGAAGGCCCTGGAGCAGGGAGTGGGAAGCCAGGGGCTGCCTCTCTCCTAGGGTTCCTTTGGGATCAATCCCACAGATCCCTTAAAGGAATCCCAGCTCCAGTTGCTCCCAAGAAAAGCCACAAGAGGTTTGTTGTTTGCTTGCCAAATCCAAGATACATGGCAGAGCATGGATACATGGAAATCTGGGAGATTGCCAATAAGAGGGCAGCTGATGAGAAAGACAAAAAGAAGGACCAAAAGGAGTTCTTTGAAGAAGATTCCCCTGAAGCAGCCTTAACCAGCACAGGGCCAGGGCCACGCGTGAGGGGGCTGAGCCGTGCTGAGGACAAAGGCTGGGGCTGGCCTGGCCGTGAGTGTGCTGTGCGTGTGGCACCCGGGGCAGCTATAAAAGGCCCCAGCAGGCACGCACGCTGCCCTGCAGGAGCCTCAGTGAGCAGTGAGTGCAGGCGTGCTGGGGAGGCTGGGCTGGGCAAGGGCCGGGGCTACAAACGCTGGTGTCCGGGGCTGAGTTCTTACCCCTGCATGCAGGGACAGCCCCTCACGGGAGAGCCTTGGCCACGCAGACTCTGCTGCTGCTGCTCTGCTGGGCTAGGGCAGAGGGACACGGCCTTGCTCTCCTGCCACCTGTCTGGGCCTGTTCCTTGCCTGCCCCTGAGCTGCTGGGATTGCCATCCCTGGCTGCCCCGACACTGCCAGCTGCCTCCCTGCCAGCCCCACTCAATGGCCTTCTCTCCACCCCCTGCACACCATGGTTCCGTGGTGATGCCCGCTCTTGAGGCTCTTGAAAATCCTCATCCTGTATCCGCAGGCCTGTGGGCGATGGTCTGGATGAGGAGACGATTGTGCGCATGCAGGAACGTTTGACGCTGCTTGAACTGGAGAAGTTTCGGCTTGCAGTGTCAGGTGGAGCAGCTGATCTTGGGCAGAGCGCTGAATCATGGGCAAACCTGCCTGCTCTGCCTTGCAGCACAGGCAGCTCTGGGCTCTTGCTGGCTCCTGGGCCTTGTCTTGCCTGTGCTTTATGTGCAGGAAAAAGAAGCCGTCAGCTTAGAAGCCGTAGTGAGGAGGAGAAGGAAGGAGGAAGAAGCTGAGGAAGACGTGAAGGAAGGAAAGAGGCAAGAAGGAAAAAGGAGGCAGAGGAAGAAGATGAAGCATGGGACTACAATCTGACATGGCTTCTGGAGGAGCGCATCCAGTGCCTGTCCAGGACCTGCAGACAGGCTGCAAGAGGACCGAAGGCCCCTGATGGACAATCGTAACAACTGTCCTTGGGCGTTTCTTGCCTATGACTTTTCTACCGAGGCTGCAACGAGCCATTGGTGTGGGCAGTTGCCTCGAAGGTTGGACTGCCTTTTCAAGGAAGCTGAGTACCGCGTGCTCGTACCCTGACTCCTCCCTGCGGGCACACCTTCAGCCTGGAGCTGGACACCGACGGGGACAGGCCCGGCAGGAACTTCCCGTGTGCGGAATGCACCTTTTGTAAGAGGCAAATCTTTGTCTTTGGTCCTGAGATGGCTCTGGATCCCATGAGGATTTCAGCTGTGGCTGTGTGGTAAGGAGTTGTGACATTGGAGTTACTTAATAATCTGTTTATGAAATGAAAAGTAAAATTAAAATTAAAATAAGAATAGAAATGCAATGAATGTAAAAATGAAAATAAAA